>BMAT01002599.1:244642-258981 GCA_019649035.1 Elysia marginata | reverse complement strand
CTCTACCTCTTACTCTTTTCTCAAAGCTCTAGTCTGTTTTTGTATCTTCCTCATATCCCACGAAGTTTAGCACACTAGCAATCAAGATTGATATTTTATATTTCTCTCCTATATTTCTATCTATCTATCCATCTATCTATCTATCTATCTATCTATCTATCTATCTATCTATCTACCCATCTATCTATCTACTTATCTATCTACATATATATCTATCAATCTGTGTGACTGCTTGTCTTTACATGTATCTTTCTGTCTGCCTATTTACATATCTGTCTATATGTCTGATTATACACCTGTCTGTCTGTCTATTTGTGTATCTGTCTGTCTATCTGTTCCTTTACAGATGAAGGAAGAGTTTTTAAAATTAGGAAACGATAGTCATATAATTATGACATTTTCTTACTTCTTTAAATTACTTCCAAAGGATGCAAAGATATTGTTTTTGTCACTGTTCTCGTTGTTCCTCTAGTACTTCTTCTATTACTACTAGTAGTACTAGTAGTAGTAGAAGTAATAGTAGTAGTAGTAGTAGTAGTAGTAGCAGTAGTAGTAGTAGTAGTAGTAGTAGTAGTAGTAGCTGCAGTCTTCATCGTCGTCGATGCCGTTGTCGTCGATGTGTTATCGTTTTTGTTTTCTTTTTTGTTTTTTTTTAACACCAGCTGTGGTACTGTCAGAAATGATTTTAACGTACAATATAAGGTTTTCTAGATTGTTCTATTCCGATACAATAAAATAATTATTGACTTTTGACTCGAATCAATATACTTGAAATAAGGAAGACCATGCATGACTGTGATCGATAAAAAAAATTAAAAAAAAACATTTTTTGTTCTGTTTCTTTGTAGGCCTCGACCAAAACGCACTTGTATCGTTGATGGGAAGAAGTTACGTATCTCCGAATACAAAGCGCTCATGAAGAACAGACGCCAGGACATACGGAGAGTGTGGTATGGAGATGGCAGTTCGGGGTATCCTGACGGTATGTTCACCTCTTGTCTTTCTTGATATCAGAGACCTTTAGCACACGCACCGTGTCTCACTACGCGTACGTGAAAATCGGGAAAGCAGATTGAGAAACTATAAAAATAATGAAACCAGTTTCTAAAAATAGACCCACAGACGTTCGCTTCATACTCACGCGTTGCTGCTTAAAGTCTGTGATGGCACAAAGTGAACGCATGAATGAAACATTCTACTAATATGTGTGAGGAGCTGGAAAAACCATCCACATGTCGCTGATACACATTATATTTAGAGTTATAGCCCTGAAAAGAAAATATTTAGTTTTATCTCCAGCTTAAGAACATCAACAAAACATGTCGTACTTTAAATGGGATTCAACGTACCGTCTCCAAATAAAACGTAATTGATTATGGACAACCTCTTCTTTTACTTCAATGTAAAAATGTAGTTTTCATTTTGTAACCATAATGGATGGTTTTCCTGGCTCCTCATATGTTTAGGTGAACAAGGCAAGCCATTTAAACGATGTATAAGTCAATATTGTTTGGACCTTTTTGTCTTGTTGAAAGTCAATGCAGATCTTCAAAAATTAGGATTACATTCATTCATTGCACAACAGAGAGTTATACTCTATATTTCGGGGGCGTCCGGCATTTTGATAGCGAGGCGTTATATTCACGTAATGTGCACAGCCTCGATAAGTTTAATTTCTTTGGATCTTTTTTTTTTGTTTTGTTTGGGAGTGAAGGGTATCAATGAAACACATTAAAGGAGCATACATCTTCTAAGATGTTTAGTTGAAAAAGGCAAACGATTTAAAAGATGTATAAGGCAATTATTCTATGTGTTGTTTTTTAGGGTAGAAGGTTATCATTGAGAAAAGTATTTTATTGGGAGATAAGTTTGTATCCATGATGAAATGTGGGTGGGAAAAGAAAAAGCGTAAAGAAACATTCATCTAATATGCTTGGGTAAACAAGGTAAGCCATTTAAACGATATATTCTGTTGTTTGTTGTTGTTTTTTTTTGTTAGGGATTGAAGGGTATAAATGAAATAAATATTTCGTGGAGAGAAAAGTTTGTATCCATGATACAATGTGGATGGGCAAAGAGAGAGATTAAGGAAACGCAATAATTCTGTTTGGGTGGACAAGGCGTGCCTGTTACCCGACAATGCCATGTTGATACACAAACATGCCAATTCTTTAGCATAGCATTATATAACATTGTGTATAAATCGCTTGTGTTTATGGAAGTTTTTTTTTGTAACGTATGCCGGTAGTAAATTCAATAGAGACAACATTTCATATACAAGAAGTTTTACTCTGCATCACAGAAAAAGATGAAACGTTGGTGAAAAGGGCCTTAAGGCCGGAATGAGGATTGGGTGAAAATTTTCTGTGCTTTTCGGGTCATTTTGGGTTGTTTGGTTCAACAAACCATCAATACCAAAACAGATATTGCTGCGAAATAAAATATGCGAGGTTTTGTATTGACAAGACTTAGTAAAGACAGTTTGGTTTTCGTTAATAAACATAAATACAGAGCGAAGAGATTTGCATACTTTGGAACATTCATTTTGAAACAAGGAGAAACAATACCAAATGCATTTTGTTCTCTATAGATGCTTTATAGATTACCAGTATGAAAACATTTAACCAGTCCCTGCATGTTTCACTATATTCATCAGATGGTGAAGACGGCGACAACTCTAGCCAGTTTCTCCAAGGCGACCACCATTCCGGAACTGGCTCGCCTTCTCATAGTCCAAGGGCAAAGGGCGGTAACTCTCCTCCTTCCCGTGGTCTGTCTCCCGACCCGACTGCCCGTTACTCGCCCGACAACGACGTCAACGATAACGATGTCAGTAATGACTACACTGACGATGGCGATAACGCGGACAGCCTAAACCTCAGCCAGCACATCTTCTACCAACAGCAAAAAGATCGTGAGAACAACAGCAGCAGCAGCAATAACAGCAACAAAAAGAAAGCCCACGTTAACAGAACAGACGCGAAGAAGCGCGAGCAAGAGGACAAGATGCCCGCCGCGCTGGGCCCGAACTTTCTCTATGACGATCAGGATGTTAGCGCCAGGCTTGCAGCTGCTGCAGCGGCTGCGAGGTTTCCATTCCACCCAGGTTTTCTTCTTCCGGCAACGTCCACTTCCGGTTCCCCTGCTGGCCACCTCGGCCTGCCGCTCTATACGACGCCTGTGCTTCCAAACCACGTCCCAGGTGCATCTCCCGAGCCAACGTCTCCGTCATCATCTCATCGCACAAGCTCCCCCCAATCGTCATCCGAAACGAGAAACCTCCATGACGGAGAGGCGTTTCCGGCCAATCTTGTCAACGCCTCTCCTTACCATGGCAACAAAACCACTTCGGTTAGCACTAGCAACAACAACAACAATGACAGCACCAGTAACAACAATACTGGCAGCAACAATGACAACAACCACGGCGGCAGCAGTAACTTGTCTGAGTTTGACAACTCCCCTTCCCGTGTCATGAACCACCCGTTTCAAACGGAAGAAGGTCATGCGGGAAGCAACGATGGCGGTAAATCACCAAGAAGTTTGGGCCTGAAGCTTGAACCGACCCCGGCATTCCCTCCGCATCTTGCCCAAGGAGCTTCTTCTTAGACTCTCAGGATTTTCAGGCTCTTTTGTTAATCAACAGACTATCGCGCGAAGCATCATTTCCATGAACAGCCGTTAAAGCGGTTTAGTGATCCTTTACAACTCCCGACACTTTGCAGACTTTACACCACCTTTTTCTCCATCAGGACCCAAATCATTTTCTTGCTTCTAATTTTTTTCCGATACTGGATCTGTGGTCATCTGTGGCTTTATTTTTTGTTGTAATTCTATTTAAAGAATAAGTGCGCCTTTTTGCGTTTATTGCTCTATAAAGGCTGGCGACGCTAACATTCGGAGACGTTTACTATTGCATTGGGGCCGTGTTTAATCGCTTTCTCAGAAAACCATTACAGAAGAGTAGAAGTTACTGCCGTCGCGACCCAGCTAGAGACATGTGCATAATGCCAACGTTTTTAATTACACAACGAACGAGCTAAAACATAAGTCCAGTGATACCCCCCCCCCCCTCCCAAAAAAAAAATGAAAATGAAAATGAAAAAAGAAAAGAAAGAAGTAAATTGTTATCTCCCTTGATACAATGTTCAGCGATGGTCGAACTCTGTGTGATATACCACTAATGTAAGACTAAGCTTTATACATAAATGATGGTGGTAAGTGATCCACATAGTTCAAGACATTAAGCTTGTAAGTTGTATACGTGAAATGTCTTTTCTCATTGCCATGGCCGCATGGAGATAGCTAAAGATAAAGGTTCTGGCTCAATTCATAGATAACAAGATGGCGAATGAACAAAAGCATGTAAATAAAGGCACAAAAAAATACCAGGGTAATTTTCCAAGTAAATATTTTAAGAGGAAGTTTTAACTCAGATTTATGCGCGACTGTAAGTCTAATGTTTGTCAATTTTTCCTCTTAAAATTTTGTTGATGAATTATTTGCATCTTAATGGTTGTTAGTATAATTATCATTATTTTTTTCAATTATCATTGTTATTATTGTTATTTGTAGTATTATTATCAATATCATGATTATTATTACTATTATTATTATTATTATTATTATTATTATTATTATTATTATTTTTACCATTTATTATTGTTTTTTGTATCTTAGTTTGTTTCTTTTTACAATTATCAGCATTATTACATCGCTTCTACTGTTAGTATTTTTTTTATATTTTAGACATGGAATGAAAAAAAAAATAGAACATTAAACCATGCTTAAATATTTTTTTTTAAATTTTCCTATTTCGATAATGTTAGGTTGCACCATATTGGCTTGTGGCTTTTTTATTTTGTTGTTTTTTTTCCCTCCCTCAGAAGGTGAAATATGTAGACTGTGATTGTTTAGGTCTGACGTTGAATAAATTTACTCTGTAACAGAGGCAACTTGTATGCTACAATTATGTAACTGAAAGGCAACACGCGTATGACGGAACACTGTTTTCACTGTACAATATTCAGTTTTATGTAATTATGTATGTATTATGCGACGCGAACTCAAAAATGAAGGTGCCAAAACAGATAGAAGAAAGATCTGAGATGTTCTGCCTTATTGAAATATTTATTCCCTTGTCTCAGTATAAAACTCCTTATGATCCAACAGTTTGTGGTTCACTCATCGTTGTTGATACTTCATTACTTTTGTAAGCAACTCAGAAATAATCTGCCAAGATAAAGAAGACTATCGTATGTCTACCTGCGACAAGTTTACAGAACAACCAACAACAACAAAAACAAAACAAAGCAAAAAACCCAACAGTTGTTAACTCAAACTTTGTTCATACCATAAGTTTAAAATTATGTTAAAGCAAGAATGGCTCGGGCTAGAAAGCTCTAACCTTAGCAGAAAATCGCGCCTCTTTTTCCACTCTATTGCGCTGATATAAAATACCCGATTTTGCTATTTCTGCACTTACAATGTTTTTTTTCTTCTTAAAGCGGCAGAATATAATTATGCAACAATTACTCGTACATACTTGTTGCTAGAATTTGATCCAGTTATTTTAGCCACTGTCGATAGGGTAAACATTCATAAAGCGCATTTAGTTTTAGGCTGCTTCAATGAAATGCTTTTTTGAGGTGCAGGCCTACAGTTGTTGTCCAATTTCAATATCAAATAACGAGTATGATAACAAAGCACTTGTCAACAAATCTTTTTTTTTTTTTGTGAATTAATTTTTATTTCTGTTTCCTTCCGCAAGGGCCATTTACGACTGCTTATATCTTTTTAATTTACTTGAACGCTAATCTTCCTGTCGATCGTCAATAGCAAAGCAAGGCAGGACCTGATCAAGCTGGCCAATCAGATATCTCAGTCAAATAAGAATCAAGTTACATTTGTTGTTTTTTTTTTTTTCAGTATATTATGAGAAGAAGCATTCTGTTTTTAAAAAAAAGGGGGCGGGGGGTATAACGTTAAGCTAATAATTGCACTCTGTAGCTGTTGTATAATTCAAAACTGCTCGTGACAATCGAAGGGCAGTATCTGCAGTATAAATCATATGGGAGATACTGCACTTTGATTGTCAAGGGGAGATACTGCACTCTATAGCAGTTGTACATTCTGCCCCAGGACAACCAAAGCTCAGTACATGCAATAAAAAACCTTGTGGAAGATACTGCTCGCTGATGGTCTCCGGCAGTATTCATGAACTTTTTTACTGCCAAGCAAACTGTTTAAGCGAGTTCTCTCTCTTTCTATAGTGCATTGACTTTTTAACTCGTCCAGATTTGATATTTTTAATTCAATAAAGAAAAGGTGAAAAAAGGCGAAGGAAAAAAAAAGAAATATCTTTTAACTCTGCTTGAAAATCGTACCATTTATTATTGTTTCATTTTTTTTTTACTATAATTACAAATTATATACACTTTAATTATCTTGACTTTAGAGAAGCAATTATCTTCCGCTAGTTTTCTAGACAGGCTTAAAAGTGCATTGGTATTATGTCTGGGTTTCTTGTAAAATAATGCACCTATTTTTTGTCTTTAAATCTTTGTACTTAATGGGTTTTTTTATTTGTTATGTTTTTACCAAACACCAGGGTAATTGTTCATGTAATTCAAACAAACGCGGTTATTTGTTGTTTGAGAGTGTGTTGTTATAGAAGTTAAAATCTTGATCTCACCAGTGAAACAATGTCATTGATAATCCTTTATATAGTTTTGTTCCACAGGGTGTTTATACTGTACAGAGTTTACTTGACAAAAAGAAAAAAGAATGAAAGTGAAAAAAAAATATATTATATATATATATATATATATGTATAACGTAATATTTTCACCATTTGTCATGATTAAGAACTTTGATATTGAAAATGTTATCATTACTGTCTGTTATTGTTATTATTCTTATTATACTTGATTTATATTATTATTATTATCCTATTAATCAGTTCCATTTTTTTTCTCTCTGAGAATTTCAGTACATTATAGTTACAATAAAGATAACGTCCATGATAATGCTGTATACATTGTAATAACTTTTATATCACTAATTGTTCGTAATATCAATATCTGTCTGTGACATTTTAAATGTATTGCACATTAATGAGCTTATAGGTATGGTAGAGAATGAGAGAGAGAGAGAGAGAGAGAGAGAGAGAGAGAGAGAGATAGAGAGAGAGAGCAAAGAAAGATGGACTTGGAAAGAATGAGATGACCTGTTGAACAGAAAATGGGGGGAAGGGGGGGGGGGGTTCTAAGAGAGCTTTACCATGACAAAGAAGTATATTTTCTTAGATCTGGAGTCTGTGGCATTATCACAATTAAAAAAAGAGGCAACTTTTGCTACTGCTTTTTTTCACCATATAATCATTACTGATTTTGCTCAAATATTTTATAAAACCAACTACTGTCATTGCATGTTCTAAACTTGAATCGATGTTTAAGGGCTAGGTCAGCATATTTTGCCTAGGAGCAGAACCTTTGCTTTCTAATCGGGCCTTGAAAGCTTAAAAAAAAAAACACCCTAAAAATGAAAACTAACACGAAGATTACCGGCGAAACCTGTTACTGTGTCAGTGGAGCTGTTTCCGTCAAAACCGTGAGTCTACCAAGCACAGCATGGTTTCAATAAAACAAAAAAATCATTGAGCAGGCTTGAACCCTCGCTATGCATCTAAGGGTTTAGATACTAGATACACCGTGATTTTTTTTTTTGAAAGAACAATGTTTGCCTTAAACCGAAACAACAAAAAATCATCGTAAAAACTCAAAACGAGTGACAGATCGGAGAGTAAGTTCGTCATTGCTGTGTGTCAATTTTAATTTTTATCACTTCATAACAAAAAATTATTGACAGTCATAATTGTTTTTGTTCACAGTAAATATTGCTCAAAGTAAAAACATTCTAACTTAACAAATAGTAATTAAGCGTAGAAAAGAAGACTTTTTCACACCGTCTGTAGATTTAGCCGGATTACTAATAATAAAGAAACTTTCACCCATTTGGTTTTTCTTCAAAATTGTTTCCTCTTAGCTGACACAATCATTGGTTTTATTTAATTAGAGAGTAGTCAACCTAACCGCTACTGAAAACACTGGTACAGGAATAATATCAACATACTCGAGGTTTGTGTAAATAAGTTACCATTGGTGGCAAAAAAGAGCCGTTTTTTTTTCTTTTGCACTGCACAAACTTGCCTTTCTCACATCATTCTAACGTGTAAAGTAGATAAAGGCAATTTTTTTCAGGCTTTAGGTTCTCGGGTCGATTCCTTTTCGAGATCAAAATTTATTTGTTCTACCTTGTGCACTTAAGGCACCACAGACTGAAGTAGTTGTGAGTTCCCATTAAATACTAAGCAATAAATTGAATATTTTTACGCCTCACCTTCCCACTCTTTTTCTTGAATTACGGATTGAATACGGAGCAAATTTTATATTGGAACAGAAACCACTGGGATTTCCGAAAGAAAAAAAGAACATTCCTTATTTCTGATAGTAACTGTGTATACGCAACTTTAAAATTAGTTATTGGCACCCTAAACCAAAGCGTCGTCAACTCAAATTTTAGTTTCGTATCACAGACTGAAGTATTTGTGAGTTCCCATTAAATGCTAAGCAATCAATTGAATATTTTTACGCCTCTCCTTCCCCCTCTTTTTCCTGAAAGGACGGATTAAATACGAAGCAAATTTTACTTAGGAACAGAAACCACTGGGATTTCCGAAAGAAAAAAAAACCAGTCATTATTTCTGACAGTAATTGTGTAAACGCAATTTTAAAATTAGTCTTTGGCACCCTAAACCAAAGCGTCGTCAACTCAAATTTTAGTTTTGTATCAACTGTTTTACATTTTGTAGGCCTTCATTATAGGTTCTTTTTAAGCGACATTTCGAAGGCGATTGTTGTAAAATTACAAACCACTGAATACGCAATTTTGTTACTTATGAAATCGTAGGTAAAAATACTATGAGCCTGACTGAGCATTGTTTATTTTCAATACATGTACTAATTGAACTTTGTATTGACTGAATAAACTTGAATTGAATTGAATTGAATATACGACTTTACATTACAAATTATTGTCTTGTTCAAAAACGCTTTAGTTCACCGCTTTTCAGAGCCATTGTTAAATTGACGCAGACGGGGCAGCGCACAAATTTTACGATGAAATTTCACTCAGTTATTAATCCTCACTAAAAATAGTTTATATTAAATTTAAGATAAAATGTCGAGAAACCCTTATCAAAAAGACCATAACTGTAGCCGTATAAATAATTAAAATTCCGTTTTTTTAGGATACGAGTAAAGTTTAAACTAAACGTGTTAAAAGGCTTTCGTTTGGAAATGAAAATTCTACCAGTTGACACCCCCCCCTCCCCTTTGATACTTCAACACAAGAAATCCATTTGAAAAGTAGTATGAAACTGAGGATGTGTGTTCAAGTTTGAACTTAAAACACAATGATACATTACGTTTAGTCTTGAACTTAACGTCTTAAATTAAACTCATATTTATACCGAATGAATGCTGTTAATATCATAGACGTGTAATTGAATTCGTTTACACGAAAAGGACGCACGTCTCATATCACTTAAATA
The DNA here is from genome assembly GCA_019649035.1 of Elysia marginata. Lineage (NCBI taxonomy): Eukaryota > Metazoa > Mollusca > Gastropoda > Plakobranchidae > Elysia > Elysia marginata. Next base: position 249,368 of record BMAT01002599.1, on the reverse strand, counting down.
GGTCCGTTCTTGGTTTTTCTCCTTTTATACATAATATAAATATGCGTATATAATTGTATTCACTTTTCATGTATGGTTATACGAGTAGTTATAAAATTATAAAACTTCGGTCTCTGTCATTAGAAATCGTAGTAAAACTGTTTACGTTCTTATTACATGACACTATGTACTTAATAAGCGTATTGTAGCTCTAACAACCCATGACATTTTCTACAGGAGTTACTTGTAAACATAATATGTATTATTCACTGTACGTTATCGTTAGCAAAGTAGTGTTGTATATTTATAACCAGCAAACTGATACAAGGTGTGACTGTCCTTTTTCTTTAAGGCAGTCAATTTTTTTGCCCCTTTTTTAGGAGCGCATAAGGTCATAATTTCACTACTTTACTACAATCATGGTTTTGTCATAATGTTCTTTTTAATTACACCACACACGCACATCTTACAAAGAAGGCAGAAATGTAACGCTAATGTGACAATATCTGTGCCCAAAGAAGGCAGAAATGGATAATCGCTAATGTGAAAATATATGTGCCAAAATGTCATTGTAGTTTATTTACCAATGCCAATTTTTTTAAAAATATTCTTTATTTTTCACGTTTTCGTGCAGATTTTTTTCTTTTTTTTTTAGGGGTATCCGCTTCTATTTCAATGTACAAATTTATAAATAAAAGTTATTGCAAATGCAAATGACTGTGACACCTGATATTCAAAGCTTAAGATTTTTTTTTCAGAATCTCCACAAATTCGTTTAATTCTGTGTGATTTTGTCATACTCTCTTAAAGCTCTGAGTTCAACGTCACAATAAAAAAAACCACACATAACGAAACTGTTTTCTGTTTGTCTATGTTTTGTTTGTTTTTAAACTTTGTCGCTTTCTTTGAAAGTATCATAGATCATATCATATATTATTATATCATTGCAAAGACCAAATAGGATTATTATTCTTTGAACGCCCGAAAACAAATCATAGAAAACTAGAATTAATCAACAAAATATTTAAGACACATCAATTCACCTTAATAGAAACAAAAATCAATTTTAAAAAATATAGTTAAGAGACATCAATTTAAAGATCAAAAAGATTTTTTTAAACATATATTTATAACGATACATTGTAAGGTGTTCCAAATTTTTAATGTTCTTTGGAACAACCTATGATGTCTGATGTTTGTTTGGCACCTGCTCATAAAATTTTTTAGAATATCTCTTGTACATATTATGTTAGAATAGGCCAAAAAAAAAATCTGGTGCCTTCTTCTCATCATGTTGGTGAATACTTGAGATCCCCTCGCATTCCTCTATACTTGAGACTTGGCCACTGAATATTTTTTTTAATCTTCCCGCATACATTTCCGAAATTCCTGTGATCAGATTAATTGCTCTTTTGTGAACATTTCTGATACATAGAGATTGTCCCCTGAATAGAGGGCACAAAATACAATTTCCATACTCAAGAATAGGTCTAATGAAGGCTTTATAGGGAGAAAGAAGAGTAAATCTATCCTAGCTGACAAAAATTCTACCCAATAATCTGTTTTGCTTTATTTATACCAACATCAACGCTAAATCAAATTAAAGTTGTTGATTAAAGACAACACCGACATCCTTATCATGTTCACTCACTTCCATTAGTCAGTGTTTCCAAGTGGTCCACATAATACAAGCGAGAAGCATTATTATTACTACCAATGTGTGGTACTTTGCCTTTTGAAATATCAAAATGTAGTTGCCAAGCTGCAGACCAATTAAACAAAGCCGTGATATCCTTTTGTATAATACGAGAATCAATTGCCGAACCGTAAATTTTAATGTCACCAGCAAAAAGTTTACACCTAGAGCTTACAACATTGGCTAGATCATTAACGATCAAAATGAATAATTAAGGACCTAAATCACTGCCGTGGACAAACCAAATGCAGTATCTCTCATATGGTTTACACTGCAGATACTGCAATTGGTTTGTACCGTGCAGAACACTTCCATAGAGAACACCACTCCACCCCCCCCCCCATGCCTGTTTCCTGCCAGAAAACATTTTGCCATTCACAACAACACGTTGCCATCTATCCTTTAAAAAATTTTGCACCCAGTAAAAGACATGCCCTGTAATGCCATAACATTTAATCTTATGCAGCAGTGTGCAATGAGGGACCGTGTCAAACGCCTTTTCTATAGTCAAGATGTACAAGGTCAATTGGTTTCTACACATTTGGTAAAATCGTCCATTGCATGGAGTAACGGAGTAACACAAGATCTTCTTTTAAGAAAGTCATGTTGACAATCATTTAACTTCGAACCACACTTAAAAAAAATCCATAATATTATATTTAACGATTGGTTCCAAAACCTTCACACGAAATACACGTTAAGCTGATAGGCCTAAAGTTACCTGCATCACTACTCTTTACTTAAAAAAAACATTGGAGTTACATTTGCCAACCTCCAATCATCTGGAATTATTCCATATGATATGGACTTGCTGATGAAAATATATAACGATGGGACTATTGCATATGACACCTCTTTCAAAAGCTCAGGTCCCATAGACTTCGTGACATCCGATGGAGCCATACGATCTAAATCACTAACCCAATCATCATCGCTACACAAAACCAAATCCAGTATGTTGCTAGTTTGCCCTACCCTATGACGAGTTCGCAAATTGACCAGCTGTGCATAAATATAGTCCCCTAGGGTCTCCACAAACAAACTTCCGGGGATAGGTTTAACACGGAAAGTCCCATATAATTAGTGAGAAATTTAAATCGTCAGTTATTCGTGCACAGTTTTGATGAGTAATTTATAAATTTTCTCTGAACGCATTAACAAATTCTCTGTATAATGATTAAACTCCTAAAACTAAAAAAAAATACTTTAGAACTGAATAAGAAGTTTATCTTCAAAAAATAATTCGTGGCGTAAATTTTAAAAGATTATAAGTAAGAGGCAGCTGGTAATTCCTTTTTATTTTTTTTTGTTTAGTAGTCTAAAGAAGACGTAAGGCCGTAAACCGGCATGGGGTAGCATGAATGATTGAATCTAGTTTGGATGACAATCAGAAACGTTCCGATACTCTTGTGTAAGTCTCATTCCAAATCGTCCGTTTCAAGCAAAAAAAAATCTTCCTTTCTTGGCACTAGCCTTCTTAATCCTTTGGAAGTCTTTTTTTTTAAATCAAGCGCATGGTCTTTTTTCAGTTTGTCTAAACTGCATCTCGATTTTCAACAAAACCACCTTTGCAGGTTTCAAGCTCCTCTTTCCAAGTTTCCTCTTGTTGCTCAAAATTTTCTCACTTAACATTAAATCAAATAGAAAGAGGTTTACAGAACAACAGCTACTCAAAGCGCTTAGCTGTAGCTAAATCACGTGATTTCGCCAAGTTTTTAACACCTTACGGTATAGAAGTCCATTTTTATTGTTGTTCCGCTACTTGAGATGCGACTCCAGATGAATTAGTGTAACATTGAAACATTACACGAATGAGTTTTACTTCGCACTTCCGGGAGCTTCGGCCATCTTGATAGTAAAATGCTATTACGAAATCAACCCTATGACCTAGATATTGTTGTAGTTAAAAAAAACACCTAACAATAAAACCAAAAAGAAACACAATAGAAGGACAAACAAACAGTACTATTGGAAGAACACTCATTGTTTGCATTATCGTATTCATTGAATTAAATGGAGCATGAAGAAATTACGGAAACATTAAAAAACCACACGTCAAACACACATTTTGGACAAAAAAAAATCGTAGAATATTCCTTTTCAATTTTTATAGCTTTTATGCAATGTGCGCATGACATTCAATAGAACAATTTGAAACAAAAGTTTAAAATTTTCATTATATCAGACATAAGGAAATGTTTTTAAAAAAGCGGGAATAACCCACTGCAATGGTTCTGACCTGTATCCATTGTTGGTACGAAATGTGTATCATAATTGGTTTAAGGAAGCATTTCACTTAAGCTGCGTAATATTTTTCCCTTTCGTGCCACACGAAGAAATTCGCATCATGTAATATGGAAGACGGAAAAGAATGGTGTTCTTTGTCACGCAGATATTGGTTTGAACCACTGCGCTAACAAGCTTTTTCGAGAAATAATTATTAGATATAAACAAGGAAAAAAAAAGAACTATTTATAAAATCAAACAATGAGAAACGGAAATTTAAGACTTTTTATTACGATGTCGCCTATTGAACTTAAAATGAAGATATTAAAAAACCTACGGGGATAACTTACTGTAAATACGCTAACAAGCTCTTTTGAAGAATAGTAAGTAAAAAAAAAAAATATATATATATATATCTGCTATACAGTTATTAATGATGGGCAGACAAAAAAAAATCTCTGTTCACAAGATAATGCAGCTTTTTAAAGTTAAATTTTAACAAATAATACTTCGGGCAAGTAAGGTTCATCAGCCGTGGGTCAAAATGTTCAAATAATTATAGAGTTATAGCTACTTAATTATGTCACAGGTGTACTCTGGACCCTTAAATGTTGTCAAAATAGATAACGCTGAAGCGTGCGTCCTCGTAGGAGGCGTATGAAACATAGTGTAGCAGGCCAAAAATGTAAGTATATTTTCAGTACGAGATAACCTTAACTTATGTTTGTCCTGGGTTGTTCCTTTTTGGGGACGGTAAAAAAGGAGTGTTATTATATATATAATGAAATGCTTTGAGAAATTTGTACTTTCTTACATCAACTCCCT
>BMAT01002599.1:188653-201623 GCA_019649035.1 Elysia marginata | reverse complement strand
TTGAACTCCACAGAGGTCTATTAATAGCACTTAATAGACCTCTGTGTTTAACTCATATTCAGAACATTACAGTTTGTTCTCCTGTTGGGCGTTCAAACACTAACATCCCACAAACTTTAAGCACTGCATTGAACCAGGTATCCCTTTTACAAGTAGATTGATTGGGTAAACACTTTAGTGGGGCAGCGTGGCCCAGTGGTTTGCACGTCGGACTTTTGATCCAGCTGTAGCGGGTTCGATTCTCAACGATGTTTCAGGTTATAATTGCCTCAGGAAAGCAATGTGATCACGCTACTAAAGTCTTACCTGTGAACTGGGTACCTTGCTAATGGCAGTACTCGAGTTTTGTGGAAAGTTTGTAACTGAGCCTCTAACAGACAGTCGTACTGTAATGCTTTGAAGTGTGAGTTAACCTTTCTTTGGTATGTATTGGTCTGATTGGGGGGCGGGGGGAGGGGAATACGTAAAGTCTTGACACTATCTTCGACGATGGAAGACTATTGCCATTAAAATTGATTTTCTCAGGCAAAGAGATCATTAGATCTGGTAGGGATCAAGCCCGCAACCGCCGAATCGCGTGTCCGACGGGGATACCACTCAGCCACTCAGCCCCAACAATCTTTTGTGTCCATTTAAAAAAATACTATTATGCTTAGCTTTGTCCTTAAGAAACCTACCGGAGCCGTTTAGCGCACGAGTTTGAACGCCTTGCAGAAAACACCACAGCCATGCCAAGAGGGAGCACAAGTACAGAACCCGCATATTTCTCTTTTCCCTGCAACAGTACCAGATATGGACACATATAATAAAAACTATGTGTTACAATTGTGAAATTCACTTTAAAATTAAATAGATCAGTTGTTGATTTTGTGTTGAATTTATGATAATAGCTTACAGATGTGACAGGTTTTTTCTTTGTTTTGCCAAAAAAAACCTAGATTAATATTATAGCTTGTTGTCAAGAAGAAGTATAACGTGTCTTTTGGTTTCTCTTGCATATATCAAATTGTAAAACTGTGCTTAAATCTTAGCCAGTCACATCTGGATGAGATTTCGCTTTTGCCTGTCAGATACTACACATACTAACAAGCAAGCGACGTGTTCGATAAAAAAGACAGTAGGAAGGAGGAGTATAAATGTGGCTCTATACTTTATGTAAGTGTAAGTCTAATAGCCGTTTCACATGTCGAGTATGCCATCCTAAGGCAATTATCAGTGACAGACCAATAAAATGGTTGAGGTTTCTTTTTTATACTTTGACATCATGACGCGCCTATGCGAAAGTTTTTAAGGGATATATAGGTACAGAACTTTCTTAAAGTTCCGGTCCTTGAAACCGACTTGATGCAAGTAGGATGTCGTAATGGTCTTGACCACGAGGCTCGTTTCACATGACGCGTGTCCCGTACGGAAAATTCCGGACCGGCTCTGTAAAAGTTACCCGTTGTTGCTTTCACATGGTGCGTTTGCATGTTAAAGTGTGTAGAATATTTGTAAAGACAGAGTTCTTTAAAGTTCCCTGGTCCAAAGACGGCCCGGAGTCTTCTGTGTGGGGTACGCGTCTTGTGAAACCGGCTTAAGAGTGAATTTTTACACTGAGTCCGCCTTACCTCTGATGAGAGTAAAGCCGTTTCACATGACGCGTATACCGTGCGGAAGACTGCAGATCGGCTCTCGGCCGGTGATCCGTTTTTGCTGTCAGTGTCACATAGCGTATTTCCATGTGAAAGGGTTAATATATGTAGAGCCAGGATTTTTCGAAAGCCATCCTTCCACAGATGGTTTGGAGCCCTCCGTATGGGAAACGCATTATTGCGAAATTGGCTTTAGGATTAATAAAAAGCTGTTGTTAAATAGTTGGGGGAAACCGCTGCTCGATTTCTCTGACATTAATCATCATTTCACAATATTCACTCCTCTAGCTAGAGACGGGCCTGGTTCAGTCGGCAACAATGAAGTGACACCTCCCACAACTTAAAGGAATGTTGAGGAGTAAATAAACAGTCTTTGCCCAATTAGGCGGTTGACCCTTGTCACTTTGGCATAGCCTCTGTATATCACCAATACTAGTTGTAATAGCCATTGAAGTCATACATGTACTTAAAGCAGCAGAGGGTAGTGCAGGTCTAGACATTCTCGGCGGCGAATGTTCAATGCCACCTTTAAAAGTATTCATGGATGCCAACACCATATTAGGCTCAAAAGAAGATGTAATGCCGAGGATGCTAAAAAAAAAACAACCCACGCCTCGATGCCATGGTGCAGAAAGACCTTTAAGCCAAAGAAGTCTGGAAGTTTGCCAATGATTAAAGGTAAAATAGACGATAGCAGCAAATTCAAACAGTCATTCAAGAACCAGTAAAAAAGCCTGCTAAATGAGAGATACCAAAATGAGGAACCGGAGCAGTAGAGCTCGCTTCTGACGGCGTACTGGCCATTAACACGCGCAGACGTCAGAGAAAATTTAAGGTGTAATACCTAAGCTGTTGGGGCTGGTCCTAGTCTATGACATTTGCTGCTCTACAGTAGAATCGAATAAAGGTAAAAATCAACAGATCCCCATGAAAATGGTTGTGAGTTCCAACAAGTCTTTCAGATGTGGCACAGAAATGTCGCAAGGCAAAGTTAAAACTCCCAACGAAATCGAATTTTAAAGAGTATAAGTGCCGTAAAGCCACATTGGCCCAATTGTGACAACCTGCCAGCCATCCGTACCGTAAATACCAACAGAGAGTGGAGAGTAGCGGAAGTCACAGATGAAGCAAAATGATGTCTCAAGATAAGAGAAGTAGTAAGTCAAACGCAAACTTACCACAAAGGACTAGGGTCATCCACAGCAAAATGGTGGTCAAAGACAGAGGGCAAAGAGAAATGAGACATGATCGTAGATAAGGTAAGACAAAAAGAAAATTTCAGAAGATTCCAAAAGGCAGTCGAGCAACCTTGGCAAGGTCAATGGTTGACAAGAATTCTGCAATCCATAAATCCCTAATATAGATGGAGATCTCACAAATGGCGCCACTAAAAAACATGTTTTTTTTTATAAGACCCGTGTATGATCTCCTATCCTAGAATGCAAACCTAGCACGCTAAGAAAAGAAGGACAATCCTACATGCCCACTATGTCAGAGTAATGAAAACTACAGAACAAGCCTTGAGTTTGTGCAAAGTTGCGCTCTTACAAAGTGCGATATACCTGGAGGCACAACAGAGTGCTTGAGAAGTTGCCTCAGTTATAGAACAGAATGAAACAGTAAAAGAAAAAAACTTCTTAAAACTGTATTTTTTTCAGTTAATTTAAAAATAATTATAGGGATAGTGAAAAACAACTCCCTAACCTCTTCAAGTAAATAAAAAAACTCATGTTAAATTCATTAGTTGCTATACAATGTGTATGTATGAATTTCTCTTTTCTATCTAGTAACAGACAAGAAGAAAGACAAAATAATAAAGTTATGTTTTGTATGTAACATATCCTTCTCTCTTTACCATCCCTTTCAAGAGTTACATTTACTCAGCGTCGAAAACAGTTTCAAAGTCATTGAACGCGCTTTGGAACATTTGAATATTCAAAGTGTTTTTAAAGTATTTTTCCCTATCCTTAACCTTTCAAACAACTCTCAGAAAACTGGTTCCGGCAAAAACCCATGCTGTACATGAATAGAACATATGTCTCGCATTCTGTCCAAACGAGTCGTAAATCGAAGGCCTAGTTTTGAGGTATAGGCTTTCAAAGTTAAGTGGGTTGTCATAAGTCAATTTGTTTACCTCAGATATTGGCAGTAAAACCATTTCTAAACAGTTTTCGACACCTGGTTCATTTTGTATTTCACGTTTTATGTGCCTAATTTTAATTGGTATGGTTGTTTAGGCCTCTACACCTGTATAGCTCTCTAAACTTTAAATGCAATTTTCTCCCCTTTCTGATATTTTACAAGCCCTAACCCTGCCGACTTCAATTGGTTATAACTTGATACACAAGCGTGATAGAGCTTTTCTTTTTGTTTTTTTGAAAGTAGAGAAAATCAGCTTTTCTGTAATACCAATATCGGACTACCTTCCAATTTCGACTTAAGACTCATTTGGACTGGTTGCAAGACATATAAACAAGAGCAACAAAACAACACTCGATCTGACTAACAAACAAACCTGTGTCCGGGGAGACAACAGCAGGTCCCTTAGAAACCTTTCAGCGTCCGCGTCTTCTTGAAGTCGCACGCTACAACAGAAAAATCGTTGCTAAAACCACGGTCGCATTGAGTGGTCACCTACTCTGTTGAACGATCAGATAAAACTCTCTCTTATACTCCTCATCGCCATAATCCGAAACATTGTGTCGCCTGATAAGCTTTACAAGACTTATACCAAACGATAGCTTTCTGTCCTTGTTTTGATAAGGATGATGACTATCACCCTCGTCGGTATTTAGTTTATAGTTTTGATTTTGTGACATAGCTATATTCAGCCTTTGCATTTTGGTAATCCGCTGATTTTTTACTTGGAGGATAACCAGCAATCTTTACAACTACTACTACCACCACCACCACTATTATCTTAACTATCCTCATCATCCTCTGCTCCCTCCTCCTCCTCATTATCATCATTATTAACATCATCTCCATCATGTATCGCTGACGTAGTCACCATAATCATCATGAATGGCAGCATCGTCTTTATCATTATAACCATTACCTTATTTGTTGTTATAGTAATTTTTTTTAGTAAAACAGTAGTGGAAAAAACCCAAACATTATCACCATCCTCATTCTTATTACTGTAGCTCTTATCTTCAGTTCCAACTTAAACGCCATTATCATCGTCATCGTCATCATCATCATCATCATAATCATTGTCGTCGTCATCGTCCTCCTCCTCATCACGATAATTTTCATCATTATCAGAATGAGTATCATCATATAATGTGTATCATCGTTTCTTCGCCAGTTTAAACCTCTTATCACAAAATGACCCGCAAATTGAACAGTAAATGTATTGATAAAATTTAAACAATTGACCCTTGCAAAAGGTCATACATAAGCTTCATGACCCGAGCAAAATTATCAAATATAAACAGACAGATGTGATCGGCAAGAGATAAGCTAGAATTTACATGAATCAAACCACTTGAAACTCCATACTTTGAATTCGACGAAATTATTTGTCATCTAATTAAGACCTTCTGTTCTGGCGTATGACTTGAAGTTGAACATTTTCGCATCAATGATTCATTTTGCTGGTGTGAACACACATTCATGTTGTTCAGTTAATACAAATGCGTCACTATTATACGGATATTATTTTGTTCTTTTTTTTTACATTTTTGATATGCTTCAAGGTTATAATAATTGTATCTTTTTTAAGACGCTATGGATTTTAACAACGCACGGACTTCTTTCATTACAAACATCCTCAAATTGAAAAGTCTAAATTGAAAGAATTGTACACGCAATCTTGTCTACTCATTCACTGATCTCCCCCCAATGCATCCCAAAACATACACATTTTTTTGTATTTTTAGCCAAAAAGCCCAACAAAAAGAACGCCTTGAAACCTGGTCTGTTTATAAGTTTAGCCCGTGTGTACGCGCGATTGGTTTCATAGTGCATAAAATAGCGTTTTATCTATAAAGATGGCGGGCGATCTCTGATGTTGGGAGTAGAATTTTTTGTTTCTTTTGCAATGGATCAATGTAACTCTAAAAAGTTTCATTTTGATCCATTGCACAGAAGAGTTCCAATCAAACCTTCTGGAGGGTCCGCTGTCTTGATCGATAAAAGGGTATGCAGTGGACCAAATATCAGGTGGCCCACAAAAAAAACGTCCTCGACTTCACCCATCTATAACTGCATACTTGTTTAAGGTACTTTCATGAAAACACGCACCGTGAGACAAATATTATTCACTTCAAAAATTGTGAAGGTTAATTTTCCTGGCTTTATTCTTTTAGAAGTTATTTAATCCTAGATAACACACACACCTCAAATGTGAAAAAAACAGTCCATGAACTCCAGTGTAATCAGTTTTTTTTCAAGTGATCTCTAGAACCTCTTCCAGCTGAACAATAGTTTGAGCCATACTGAGATTAAACTTCTCATTTCCCCAATACCTATTTGTCTCCAGTTCTTCTTTAAATTATGCTTTCAGTTCATTTTCAGTGAAGAAAATCGACCGCCCCATGTAGACCTAACCAAGCGAGTCCCGCATTGCGTAGTCCATCGGATTCAAATTTGAAGATTGTGGTGGTCAGTCATCTTTGGCAAAGAAATAGACTCCTTGAACTGTAAGAAGTTGTTTGTTTGCATGACTTGTGTGCGAAGTAGCACCGTCTTGTTGCAGAACAAAGTCACTTTGAGGATAAAGTTTGTGCAATAAGGAAGGGATTTTTTTTTTAAAGAAAAGAGATGCAATTCTCTGAATTCACCTTCGTAGACTTCGTGTTAAGGAAAATAAATCTCGGTTTTGCCTTTCAAGCACACTCAATCAAAAACCGTTAATTTCTGCAAGAAATCTTTATATTAATACCTTTCGAAATATTTGTCTTCGTTACTCAGCGTAACTGAGTCGCCACAGAGCGGCGCCAGTAATGCCCCAGCAGACCAGTACATTTGAAGGCCCTTTTAACCCATATGCAGGGTGTTGCAGGCGCATATCACAAATTCAAGAATTGCCTATTACTGGGTACCCAATTTACAGGAGGGTGAACTGGGTTAATTGCTTTCCCAATGCATTTACAACATGCCATGGTCGGGAATCGAACCCGTGACCTTCAGATCTTGAGCCCGACGCGCTAATCACTCTGTCACGCTTTAAACAAAAACCAACAAACATTTTCCAAAAATAATCATTATGTGCTCTATAAGCGAACTCTATACCTTTCAAGGCTTTATTCCCTTTTTTATCACTCTTCTTGTTCATTTGCCACGTGACATGTTAATGTATGAACTGTCACAGCCTGTTGTTGACTTTCACCCATGCAGGGACCTTCTTATCGCGTACCGTCATGTTTCCTCAACAATAGGTGGTACATCTCTTCTTATGGTAATCAAATGTCCTGGTTTGAAACCTATCCTCGCGTTGAGACAACAAGATGTCACCTGACTAATGCTATTCTGATTTTAGAGGAAAAAAACAAAACAAGCCGGAGGTTGCTAGCAAGGCTGGACCCCAAAACGGGTTTTGTCAGCGGGCAGGATACAAGTTGACTAACCAATGCCGACTTTCAAAAATGTTGTCAACTTGCATACGATATTAAAAATGGTGTTCTGCAAATGCCAATGCCACTTTTGAATAATTTATATACATTGCAAAGCTCTTATGTAAAAACATTTTGACCTTGAAGATGTTTGTGAAATTATATTACAAATGAATTATTATAGTTATTTTTACAGACTTACATTGACCCAGATATTACATAACGGTAACTATTTGTCAGTACATAAAATCTTCTTCATTTGAACCAATAACAGAAAGGCCTACGCTTATTGGTCAACGAGGCTCATATTGAAGTACCCAGTATCGTGGATTGACCTGGGTGAAGACTGCATGCTGTTATAGTACATTGGTAATCAGTGTTGTTTAAAATTAGTGCTCTATCCTTAGTTCAAGGCATCCTGGTTGTCGTTGGTCTACGAAAACTTAAAAACCTTTACCAACAATAAACATAAGCACAAACAGTAACACTTCTTTCAATTTAAAGTAGTTCAAACTACTACTACTACTACTACTACTACTACTACTTCTACTTCTACTACTTCTACTACTACTGCTGCTACTACTACTACTATACTACTACCACTACTATTACTACTACTATCACTGCTACTGCTCCCACTACTACTACAACAACTACTTCTCCTACTACAACTACTACTAATATAATTACTACTACTACTACCATAACTACTACTACTACTACTGCTGCTGCTGCTGCTACACTACTTCTACCACTACTACAGCTACTACTATTACTGCTACTACTACTACTACCACTACTACTACTACTACTACAGCTACTTCTCCTACTAAAACTACTACTACTACTACTTCTACCATAACTACTACCACTACTACTACTTCTACCATAACTACTACCACTACTACTACTACTACTACTACTACTACTACTACTACTACTACGATTTAAACATTAATGCTAGCACATGCTAATTGGCGTTCTGGTGTATTCAATTTTAATGCTTTTTGGCCTCTGTTTAGCTGTGTCTGGAAGTCGTTATGGGTATTTTTGAATCTAATATTTCTAGATTAGCTTGCCGAGGCTGTTTTCGAAATCTTTTCATTAAGGTATGATTGGCGGCGGTTGTTTGCTATTGAAGCCACATGTTTCTTTTTCTGGTTGAACAAGATCTGGCTTTAAAAACAACACTCCCCTCTATCTCATGCTGTTCATAGAAGTTTTCGCTCAGCGGATGAGACTTTTTATGTACATTTTTTCTATACGTAGGAGTTTTTGTCGCTGAAAAGTCTACAGTAACGTTGCCAAAGTCAAGTCCTTGGCCTAGATCTAGCTCAGGGTCACACTCCATCAATTTTTTGATTAACTCCTACTATCACAACTTAGAAGTTTAGACTAAAACGTTGGGCTCTGCATGGACGACAGCCTAGCAGAATGTAACAAACTGCAAACGATTTAAAAAGAAAACCGATCAAAAGAAAAATCCGCAAATTATTTTTAAAATGAAACGTGACTGTTGAAGCAAATAGAAAAATTATAGACTACTTAGATACAACCCTTGATCTAAGAGAGGACTTATACCAGCGCCATAAAAACAAACTGCTGTGTAACATACATACACAAACACTGTAATCATTCACTAGTTATTGTTAAAAAAACTGCTAAAAAACTCAAACAAAAGATTTAGAACCGATTTTTTAAAAAAAAATGAAAAAGTATTCAAACAGGCTTCTACTGTATACAATGAATCCCTAGAAAGAAGCGGTTATAACGTCATCCTCTACACTCTAGACAAGCAATTTTGCGAAGTATGCCTTCAGAAAAAATTGAAATTTTAACCAAACGACCAACTCACAAACAATGCAAGGAAATCTTCAGCTTTCGCTTGCTTTAAAATGCCACCTCCTCAGCCTCTTCCTCAAGACTGGGTCTTCCGATAAAATTGTTATAGAAGAGTGCAGCTGAGCACGAAACACAAGTGCATGGAAAACAAGAAAAGGAAGCTATGTGATTCCATATAACACACGGTGAGCACTTAACCATAGGTGATTCCATATAACACACGGTCAGCACTTAACCACTGTGCCTATGCATAAACCACTTATTATCAATCTATCTATGTCTCTAGGAAGTTTTAGTTATGTCTACCTCCTTCTGGTCTATTTCTGCACTCATCTTTCTCTAACATGATTTATCCTCTATCTTTCTCTCCCCCCCCCCTTTCTGTCTCTATCTCTCTTTTACCACATAATCTTCTGTTATCTTCCTTTCAACTTCTCTTTCCATATCTTTTTCTCTCTCCTCTTTCGGCTTTTCGTCACAATTTTTAATTTTATGTTAAAATTTAACCTTATTTGCTGACATTCTTTTCTATTTTCATTGCCCATTTTGAACTGTATGAAGATGGAAGAGGTTATTGGCCAAACTCAAGCTTCTACGAAGAGAGTTTATCATCTGAAGACTTCCCACGATCTTTTCTCGAAGACTTTCTTAAGACCGTTAATTTAGGTACACGCCCTGAGCTCTTTGTCTGAACAAAAATGTTCTAAACATTGACTAAAGTAGTCTTAGGACACATAATTATCCGATGACCATCCCCAACCCAAAGCACGCCCAAAATCCAATGAAAAGTTATACTTTGACACAACCGAGTTCACAATTCGTATCTCCTCGACCGCTAATATCGACTATAGAATTAGTAATGATTTAATGGTCTTAAAAAAGGGGGGGGGTAAGATATCAATAAAGTTGGTTTTATCTTAGATTAGCGATTTTTTTTCCATTTGAACCAATTTTTTACAGCTTCAAGGTAAATGAAGCGGTGTTGGGGGAATTTGAAATGTATTCAGCCAGAAATGAACGGTCAAGCATTTTCAATTTCTCTTTTTTCCGGCTATTTTTTTTTCCTTTTCGTTTGCGTTTTTCTCAAAATTGTGTTTCCAAGATCATTTCTTCAACCATTTCAAAGATTTTCAGCCGAGAGACTTGAAAATTAGCACATATACTTTAGTTATTTAGATTTTAGGAAGAGCTGGCTACTTATTTCTTTTGAGTATAGAATACTTTTCTTACACATTTTTTCTCTGCCAATCTGTGGATTTTTCCAAAAAGTTTTCATATTTTTTTCCAAAACGGCGGTCGTTGTTATGGTAACCCTAGAATGATTATTTCGACCTCAAATATTACATTTCCAGGTTTTTTCCAGGCCTGATTTTTTATATCCCAGTTGTAAAGAAAAAGATGACGCCCTTAGTTGGTGTCTCAGCCACCGTATAACGAGAACATCCGTACATCAAAATTAATGACAAATCCAAAAAGGTGATTGTTGAGAAGACACGTTAATTTTATTTTAGAAGACAGTCCTGCAAACTACATAGATCAACAGACTGGGAGGCGAGCATACTTGCACAAAAAAGCGAAAACAAATACCAAAAATAAAATGAAGGCCCTAACGTTTACAATCTGAAACATCCTTTCAAGAAACTAAAATAAAAAAAATCTCAACCTTTTGGTTCTTGTCACAGTCTTCATGAATTTTTATTCGGTCAAAAAGTTATAGTCCTACTCTTATGTTTTGAGAAGAAGAGATAGATAGATAGAGAGACAGACAGACAGACAGACAGACAACCAGACAGAGACAGAGTGAGTGAGTAAGAGGGGAAATATGGAGATAAAAAGAGAGAGAGACAGATACATTGAGTACAACATTGTTCATCATTTTTACATTTTTATCTTTTTGAATCATTGCTAGAGTTTTTCGGAAAGCGATTTGTATAATGCAAATGGACAAAATTTAAAACGTTTGGTTCCGATTGATACAAAAAAATCAACAATATTGTTTGTTTCTAAAAATTCATATTTGAACGGCTCAGCAGAAAGAAATGTATGTATTTATACCACTTCCTGTAGTTGAAAACGTTGCTGAGGTAACAGCGAGCGATCTAGCAGTGACGTCCTGTTTTAAATTTGAACTCTGCCGCATCTGTTCAGCACAATCATATTGTTACTTACTTTCTTTCTCTCTTCCTTACACTATTAGAGCCAAGTAGATCTATGTTTATCTGTTTAGACCTCTTTTATCACCCAAACCTAAGCTTTCTTTGTCTTGTGCCGCATTCTATTAGAACCATGTAGATCTATGTTTATCTAATATCACCCTGATCCTAAGCTTTCTTTGTTTGCCTTATACCGCATTCTGTTAGAACCATGTAGATCTATGTTTATCTAATCATACCTCACACCACCCTAATCCTAAGCTTTCTCTGTTTGTCTTATACTGCATTCTGTTAGAACTATGTAGATCTATGTTTATCTAATCAGACCTCATACCACCCTGATCCTAAGCTTTCTCTGTTTGTCTTATACCGCATTCTGTTAGAGTCATGTAGATCTATGTTTATCTAATCAGACCTCATACCACCCTAATCCTAAGCTTTCTCTGTTTGTCTTATACCGCATTCTGTTAGAACCATGTAGATCTATGTTTATCTAACCAGACCTCATATCACCCTAATCCTAAGCTTTCTCTGTTTGTCTTATACCGCATTCTGTTAGAACCATGTAGATCTATGTTTATCTAACCAGACCTCATATCACCCTAATCCAGAGATATGGGAACGAAGTGACCTAGATAGCGCCTTGCTATGCTAACTTGAGGCCAAAGCTGTGATCACCTGGGTCACGGTCGCCATATTGATACTACGTCTCCTGCTGCTAGGCCTACACTGCTGCTACTAGTTCTAATGCTGCGCTTGGCGGTTGATGCGAACAATTTTATGAGATTTTTTTGTCTCTTTTTGCTTTGAACTTTCTTCTCATTGGGCTCTATTATAAATTTTAATGGTTTTTTTTATTTCATTCATTTCAAGTGGGCTTTTCTACAAAGAAGTTAGATACATCATTTTGATAACCTAAGCAAGTCAAAACATGCCATTCGCATTTAAATTTCTTCATCGTATTATCTCCGCTATATACACGGTAGCATTAAACAATTGGGAGGTTAAAAACCAATAATTTTTTTTTGTGGGAAAATGCTTGTTTCTTCGGTGAGAGGTGGGGTCAGCATTGATCTAAGCCAGTGCAGTCAGTCACAATATCATAAAACAGTCTTCGAAACGCTGCTTTATCACTTGCTCTCTTCACTGCATAAATGGCTTAGGGTGGGGTCGGGATAAAAGGTTGAAAACTTACCGATCTTTTCCACTGAAAAACCACTTCATCCTTAGGTCTTGCATACCGTAATAGCCTTTACTTACTTACTCACTGCCCTTCTTACCAATGACAGCAAGGGCAGCATAAAAGGCTTTGCAAAGAAAAAAAAACATTCGCTGTACAAGTCTACAACAGTTACTACAGGGATGCAAGTTTTCCGATTTTTGCAGGAATTCCGATTTTTTTTAGCTGTTTTCTTTAACCAAAAAAGCAGGAAAACTTGAAAAAATTAAGACTTAAAAATGTTAAAGAAAACGTCCTAAATTACAATCAAACACTTCTTTTTAGTTTGTATAGCTGTGTAGGCACTAAGACAGAGTTGTATCTATCTCAATTGGTCCATCAAAAGTTCTACATGTATAAAGGCACCTACAGAGTAAAATTTTCCTCCTTTTTAGCATGAGCCGCTTGCATCCCTGGTTACTAGTTGCTATGCACTTTTAGCTTTTTTATATAGTATTAAAAACTTAGATCTAGATCTAGTGCGATTTTCTCAGTGAAAAAAAAGCAACTTAAGGCATGCATTCGTTCTTGTTTTTTTTTTTGTTTTTTTTTTTTTGGGGGGGG
>BMAT01002599.1:117884-133156 GCA_019649035.1 Elysia marginata | reverse complement strand
AGAAGAAGAAGAAGAAGAAGAAAAGTCCGCAGAAACAGTAGGGCATAAAATTGTTTACGAGGTAGCATCAACGTGCTATGAAAAAACAATAAACAACTTCACATGACTAAATAATTATAAAGTTAATATTGTCAACACGAACGCTAACAACAGCATAAAAAGCTTACCACGCGATCTCCATTCATTAAGTTTAGGGTTATCGCTATGAAGCACCTTGATTGCCTTGACCTCATTAGGACTGAATTATGGGAAACCGGTCCCTGTATTCGAGCTGATGGGTAAGGGGCGAGATGGTCTAATTCCTAGGCCAACCATCTCAAATGGGAACAAACGTATACACAAAAATCATTTAGATCCAACTCTCCTAGCTTGTTTTTTTTTTTTACCGTCTCGGTAGAGTACAAAATCTTTAACTTAACTTAGATTATTTATCTTGGCCCCTCCTGATTTTTGGATGTCAGGTAATCAACCCCATTTCAGGAGAGACAGCGAAACGATAGCATTCTTGAAGCACCCCTGAACGATAGTTACTGATAACCTTGCAGTAAATTTTTGTCGCTTCGTTGCTTTCGGGAGATGGCGATGATACCAAGCTTTGAGAAGAGCAAAATAGATAGGTACATAGGCAGGTACATTCAATCAATAGATAGACGTAGGTGGAAACTACAACGCGAGAATTTCAGCTGAAAAATAGAACGCGAGAATTGTAGTTGAAAAACAGAACTGAGGGATTTGTATTGAAAGAAAGAGCGTGGACCTTTTACTTGAAAGATAGAACGTGGAAAATTTACCTGAAAGATAAAACGCGGAAAGCTTACTTGAAAGATTGAACGTGGAAATTTTACTTGAAAGATAGAAAGCGGAAATTTTACTTGAAAGATAGAACGTGGAAATTTTAGTTAAAAGGATGCTCTGAAACTCAGAATTATAATTTTTGTGTTTCGCTTTACGTAGAGGGCATTAACGTAAGGCACAAACAATACTTCCAATTAGTAGTAAAAGAGAGGTCAAATTTTACACACTTCTCCCTATCGGAAGAACCTTTATAAACAAAATAGTTTCGTCCGCGTAGAATTTACTTTATATCAAATTCTGAAATTGAGATTAAGAATCAAAAGATTTGACTTACATATAGAAACCCATTAAAAAAAATCTAGATTTAGAGCTAGATATAGAAGATATCTTGATCTAGAGTCTGATAAGGTCTAGATATTGTCAAGCTTTTGGCGCCATTTTGCTTTTATTTGTGAAAACAGTGACCTTCATGAATAACGTAACTTGACAGGCAGAGCTAAAAACCAGGAGAAAACATGACATTCCCGCGTAAACTTTAGGATCTTCTCCAATTATCGATACACGTTGTACAGTCAGGCTAAGTATAATCCCACTAAAAATTTCATAATTATGTCTTTACAAGACCGATTTATTGTTTCATTTTTAATGATGAATCAAGGTAAAATAAGAACAAGCTTAAGTTTTTATAGAAGCAAAAAAAAAAACCTGCATAGCTTAGGTTTATAAAGAAATCATCTTAAAATAACTGAAGTTAAACAAAACAAAGCCTCTTTCTTCTTTGAATGTGTCCACTATATGACGAAAAAATACACCGGTTTCTTAACCTTAAATAGATACTTTCGATGTAAGCTACGAAGACACAGTCGTCTAAAGTTTTCACTTCTTTTGCAAACTTTTTCTCACATGAAACTACCACAATCTTAACTTAAGAGGGTAAGAAAAAAATCACAGGCTTACAACTAATGAGAAACACAAACAAGCCAGATGTTGGTCAAAGATTAAGCTAGAATTCTGCCAAGAAAGACGCTAAGTTGGTCAACTCCGCCCACCCTTCTCCCTATACCGCCTGCCCATCCACTTTTAACAGTCACGTGAAGAAACTTCTTTTGTAAACAAATCTTGGTAGGCATGTGAATTTCTGCTTCATTATTTTCCCCCATTGGAGCCCATAATCAATTACTTTTTTTCTTCCCTCTTTACTTTTCCACTATTTCACCACTAACAACTAGAAACATACCAAATTCTATATCTTTTTATAATAATTTTTCTGCCTTTTTACCATATTCAAGTTAACTACAAACAAAACATTCTGATGGTCTTCGAAGATATAGCTTTAAATGCGAAGTCAACCGCAGTAGAACCCTGCTCACTGTACAGACCAAAGCCAATGTAAGGCTAATCTGAATTTATTTTGTTTTCTGTACCACTATGTTCAAACTTGTGAACATCCATCCAGAATATAGGTCTACGCCGGGGGAGAGAAACGAAGAAACAAATGAAACAGACCACAAACTAAATTTCATCTTATTTAAAACTACGCTAAACAAAACCGCCTTCAGGCAGGTTGCCCAACATTGTGGGTTTTCCCGCGTTTCATTTGTTTCGCCGGTGACAGTTTTGAACCAATTTGCATCTTGTTTGCCATGTCATGCGAATACGCATGTCAAAACTGGATGCGCAGTGGACCGGTATCAGATGTTTCCTGACAACTTTGACGACTGCCAGAGTCTTTTGGGGTATGGTAAGTCGGGTTTGCGGCCTTGAGTACGCGTAGACACTAATATTATAGGAGAGGTGTCGGACATGTCAAACCTTTGTTTATGCGTTCGTTGTTTGAAATTGTGGAGTTGAGAAGAATGTGTGAACGGAAGGGAGAGTGAGGCGTTGTAGGACTTTGAGAGAGATAGAAAGAGAGAGAGAGTGAGAGAGAGAGAGAAAGATTCCATGTACATATAACGTATGATGGATGAGAGCTTTATAAAATGCAATGTATTGCTGTCGAAAGATTTCAAACGTATGAAATTACCAGTGAGAGAAGGAGGCTTTAAGTAGAAATGCCCGAATTGTCTGCCTTTAGTATGATTCGACCCTTTGGCTTAAAAAGCTTTGGCACCCACTGCCTTGCTGCTTAAAGGAACATAGCTTAAACGATGTCGCCACTGCGCTTATTTAAAAAGAAGACAAAGGTCCTTGCTTAGCCTCTCTAAGCAACTTCATTACTTTAACGGGAATATTCAAATCGCACCAAAGGCAACCATGGAAACAGAAAGCACATCAGCACTTAGCTGTAAACAACAAACACAGAGAGCAAACGGTGACATTTAAGTTATGCCTCATTAGGAATTTAGAGCTAAAGATCTGAATAAATAGTGGAGGCAGCCTCTGCGCATTCAAAAGATTGAAAGACTTTAAAGATATGAAATTAGCAGGGGGCAGAAGGCTTTAAGTGGAAATGTCCGAAATGACTAAAGTATGGTTTGAACCTTCGACTTATAGTAGCGTCGACACCTACTGCCTTGTTACTAGGAGAAATAAAGCTTATACCATGTTGCCACTACGTTCCTGAAAAAGGGTTTCATGGCGAAGGTCCTTGCTTAGCCTCTCTAAGCGACTCGCTTACTTGAACGGGAAGACCCAAATATCACCTAAGGCAACCATTTAAACCCGTAAGCACACCATCACCTAGCCATAAACAACAAACACAGAGAACAAACGATAACATTTAAGGTATGCGTCATATGCTTAATAGATCTAGAGATCAGAATAGACAGTGGAGGCAGCCATTGCGCAATCAAATGATTAAAAGATTTTAGAGATTTTTAATCGTTTTAAAGATTTCTAATGGTTTCAATCTTTAGTAATAGTAGAAGTATTGTTGCGTATGTTGAAGTAGAGCGTGTCTTTCCTGAGAAAACAACCAGTTGAATACTCATGTGTTTTTGTAACTGTCAATCGATACTGTAGAAAATATGCTTTAAATGATGATACTTGTGCGATATTTCCAACAATATCCAGTGGGTTCCTCATTCGATGTGGATTGTTTATGTTTAGACCAGTGAACTTCTCTCGTCACGTCCGTCAACCGTCAAGTCTCGAAAACGTTCGGGAAACTTGGTCGACATGAGACTCTTTAAGCCTCGCATTAGGCTTCTTTTTGTTGTATTTTATTTGAGTTTTTCTTGAAAACCCCCAATAGCATAGGCATGGTCTTGACAGAGAGTTAGGGATAGAAATGTATACAAACCAATGCTATAAAACCTTTACCATTGCCCACCTTTTCATTCACCCCCAGTCCCGCACGAGTTATGTTATACACTTGTTTGTAGTATGTTTCTTCCCCCCGCACTCTCTCTCTCTCTCTCTCTCTCTCTCTCTCTCTTTCTTTCTTTCTCTCTCTCTTACATAATTCTATTCTGAATTTAAACAAGTAGGTGATACTATTTCCGACGAATGCAGTTGCATGATAGAGTCGCCCTTCAATATCAACCATAGTTAACTTTTTTTTTAAACGCTTCACAACTACTTGTATAAACAAACGCGTAATACAATACACCCGCAAACATAACTAGTAGCCAGCATGATGTCTGTGTGAGTCATTGCTACATCTAGCTGGTTCTCATTGCTACATCTAGCTGGTTCTCATCGCTACATCTAGCTGGTTCTCGATGCTACATCTAGCTGGTTCTCATTGCTACATCTAGCTGGTTCTCATTGCTACATCTAGCTGGTTCTCATTGCTACGTCTAGCTGGTTCTCATTGCTACATCTAGCTGGTTCTCAGTTGGTAGTGGCTTTGCTCCGTGGCCAAGAGGTCCCGGGTTCGAAACACAGCCGAGGACAGTCCGGGCCCCTACTGGTTGGGTCGGTGTCATTATAATGTGACCGGCTGAGGCTAAGTCATGGTATCCCCGCTAGTCTCTGGGTGGCAGCCCGTAAATTGTCATTGGGACCCAAGCCCTGAGAGCACCTTTGAAGTGGAATTGGCCTTGTAAAAATACCCTTCAATCAATCAAGCTATATCTAGCTGGTTCTCATTGCTACACCTAGCTGGTTCTCATTGCTACATCTAGCTGGTTCTCATTGCTTCATCTAGCTGGTTCTCATTGCTACATCTAGCTGGTTCTCATTGAGTCATTGCTACATCTAGCTGGTTCTCATTGAGTCATTGCTACATCTAGCTGGTTCTCATTGCTACATCTAGCTGGTTCTCATTGTTACATCTAGCTGGTTCTCATTGCTACATCTAGCTGGTGCGAGCGGTTTGCGCATGCGCCGTGAGCAGCTGAGTGAGTGGTCGCCTGTTAGTGATTACAAACTGACCAATACCGAACTCAACAATAACATAAACAGCTGTCGCAATGTGACAACCTGGGAATTTCGTGATGTCCGCCCCCCCCCCTCTCCCATCACTTCCACACTGCGGCTTTCATAGTTAGCATATCATGACAGCGATTAACGTTGCCACCAAACTATTCATAACACTAGTCTTGTGGAGGTTGGGCAGGCATAATTCAACCGGAACTGCTGGACTTAAGCACAATCAAGGTTCTCATTCCCAATGTTTAACTATTACCCCTTCTAAATTGCAGGTCTACCTTAAGCTAAAAATCAATTTTTTTTAAAAACAACTTTTAGATAACATTAAGTAGTCAGTAAAAACATGTTGTTAAAATGGATTGGAGACATAAAAAAAACAATCGATAAATGAAAAATTTGCCTAAACCCTCAAACCCACTCTTGAGGAAATTGTCTTTTAGCGCTAGTATTACTCAAAATCAAAACTGGATGCGCATAGTGTTTAAAATAGTGTGATGATAAACGCTGTTATGAGATGCTAGCTTTGGTAGCCGCTGGGAGGATAGTGGCAGACTGAAAGTGCCCAGCTGCCAATTAAATAAGGACAATATTTTTTCCAGCCAAGTTTCGGCTAAATTTAAGCAATAATATTTCGGTGTCTCGTTAATGTGTTTCACTGTTGACTGGGATCAGGGGTGCCTTTTCATTTTATTCTTTTTTTTTTCTTTGGGATTAGCGTTGATCTTGAGCGTAGACTTAAAGAGCGCTTTTACGTTTTTATGTTATCTTATGTGTGTATAATCCAAAATTCTGACTTTGATTCAATATTTTGAAGAAAAGCAGAAAACACCACAATAACAAAAATAGTAAGAACAACAACAGCAACAGAAACTTAAAAAAATAGCAACTACAACGACAACAGCTACATTCGGAGCAAGAACAGCAGCAACTACATCAATAACTAAAACAACAACAACAATCACAACAAAAACTAGGACAGCAACAAGAGCAACAAAACAGCAGCAATCACTGCAACAGAACAAAAAAAAATTAACTACAACCTCAAATTGAATAAGCCACCAACAACGACCACAACAAAAATAACGATAACGAGAACTTCTACCATCCTCCAATCTAGGATTAGACAAACTGATTTCATCGTATTCTTTGCGAGAATTTCTACCATCCTCTAATATAGGATTAGACAAACTGATTTCATCGCATTCTTTGGCTTGAGCCATCCCTGACCTAACCGCATGAGCGTCAACGTACGCCAAGCAAGCAGTTTTACGTCATGGCTGTAGGATTCACTTTCAGTCTGTCAAACTTCCTACTTTCCTATTGTACGGTTTTCTATGGCTTCAATTAGGTTTGTGTTTTCCCTGTGTACACTTAGAGTATACCTAACCGGGTAAGTATATGTTTCCATGTGGACATCTTCATACCGTACTGCAAGTCTAAAGGGCCCTGTGATATCACAGTATACCTCATGAGTTATGTCTGTGTTTTCCCTGTGGACATCCTCATACCGTGCGCCTGGTCTGGAGGGCCATTTTTATCAGGATATGCTTGATGCAGTATTTCTGTATTTTCCCTGTCTCCATCCCCCCATGGGAGTCCTAGTATTGAGGGCCCTGTGATATCAGAGTATACCTCACGCGGTATGGCTGCATATTCCCTGTGTACACCCTTGTGTACTTCTAGTCTGAAAGTATGTGATGTAAGAGTATACCTCACGCGGTATGTCTGTATATTCCCTGTGTACACTCTCATTCTGTGCTCCTAGTCTAGAAGGCCCTGTGATATCAGAGTATACCTCACGCGGTATGTCTTGTGTACACTCTCATTCTGTACTCCTAGTCTAGAAGGCCCTGTGATATCAGAGTATACCTCACGCGGTATGTCTTGTGTACACTCTCATTCTGTACTTCTAGTCAAAAGGTCCTGTGATGTAAGAGTATACCTCATGCGGTATGGCTGTATATTCCCTGTGTACACCCTCATTCTGTACCTTGTTATATCAGAGTGTACCTTACGTAGTAGGTCTGTGTACTCTATGAACAGGATAAAAAATCGACCATCTCAGTGAATGCTGTGTCCCAAGCTCACTCCAGCCCTCTCCCTCCTCCTGCACTTCAGAACTTTACCAAGTCATTTCTGACCTATTTAATACGATCGAATGTACTTGATAGAGAGAAGAAAACGTACACGCTAGGAAGAGGCACAAGAACACAAACTCAAACAAAACAAAACAGTTTAGGCAAATGTGAGGCTGATGTAACGTTACCGGGTTTTGGCCTGAGTGTAAGAATTTTACAGTCCTGTCCCAGGTGTTACTCATGACTCAGGAATGCTGTTCGTGACTCGGCGGAGATCGAATCTTCGATCGCCACGGAAAGATAATATAAGATATTTCTTTATTCATCCCGGTGGGAACATTGTTTTGGACAATGCTGTGATCCAGTTATGTATATTCTTCACATACATAAATACATTACACTACACATTGCCACTCATTGGATAAAACTTCTATTTTTTGCCATAAGTTGTATGATTTTTCCACTTCGACAACTTGATGGTCACAGCAGAGAGAGGAGAGAGACAGACAGACTGAGAGAGGGTGACAAAAAGACCGACACACACAGAGGAAGAGACAGGACTTTTTGAAAGACAGAAGATAATTTTAGTACTCCCCGAGAACATCTTATTTAACGAGCTATGAACGAAGGAAGATACCTTGGCTTTGTGAGGTTATTTTACTAAAATTCGAAGTTAGAAGTTTCTCTTGCAATTTTTTAGACAAAATTCTCCTAGATCCTCTTCTTTACAACATTCCACCAAAGACCAGTATTAGTTTGGTAGTTTGTTTTATTTTTCCTGTTTACAATGCTGTTTCCTCAGTATTTAGTAGCCGTTGAGTCGTACAGAAGTGAGACAAGCCTACGTCAGTTGCAAGGGATGGGGGGGGGGGGATTAACAGATAGAATCTTAAATTTATGTCAGGTGTCAGGCTATAAGTGTAATCAGAAGTCATGGAATTCGACCCCCTCCACTCCCCCCTCCCTACACCCCAAAGGAAGAATCCTTGAAGAACTCAGGTCACGAATTCTTCACCAGATCCAAGCAGCCTCATGGCTCTCAAGGAAAAATTCGATCAACACCAAGCCAGACAATCATGGTAGTATGAGGCCGATGCGAGCAGTCCAAAATGGAAGCACATCTTTGCATAGAAATGTCTTGATCTCTTTAGATTCAACATTTCAGATGAGTCAAGTGGAAATTTAAATGAAAAGCGGCTTTGCTTCAAAAAGACTGGCTAATTGGCTGTTAGGCTAAGATTTACATTGACACGGCCTCCTAAAAATAACTCGTCAATGTCAGTACTACCTTAAGATGACAAGGTCTCTTTAGAAACCGAATTTCAACTCTTCACTGTCTGTACTAGATCTACCTCAAGATGACACTGTCTCCATAGAAACCACACTACAACTCTTCAACGTCTGTACTACCTCAAGATCTGTTCTAAACGGCACTATAATTGGATCACAGAACATTGTTAGCTGGGGTTCTGGAAACATGAAGACTTGACAATTCGTTTGATGTTTTCACTTTCGGTAGTTTCACCTTTATGGAGGTCCCTGTTGGTTTGCATATTTTTTTTATCAAAGACGGCAAGGCAAAAGCAGCATTAGCTTTTTAAGATTACTTTACTCCATCCCGGAGTGGAGAGCTAACCCTCAATAATGGAGGCTGCGTTACCAGTCAAACTCCAGACTGTACAGAAGCAGCGTGGCTCAGTAGTTAGCGCGTCAAACTATTGATCCGTTGGTTGCAGACTCGATCCAAACCACAATTTATGTTGTAATTGCCTTAGGAAAGCAATTTATTAAAATTTTCATCAGTCCATCAACCTGCAAAATAGGTACTCGCTTAAGGCAGTGCTCGAAATTGATGAAATGCTAGTATTTGAGCACCTAACAGGCAGTCGTATTGTGAAGCTCTAAAATATTACTTTGGTGCGTATTGACCTGTTGTGGGAAATAGTTATGTAAAGTTTCGAGATTGCCTTCAAAGTTGTGATACAAAAATAATCTTTCTTTGCATATTATTTTCTTAACCAAGAAGAGCTCAATCAATGACCACTGGGGAATTTAGAGTAGATTTAGACATGCCAAGCTCGTCTGGCTTTTTTTTTTCATAACCAAGAAGAGCTCGATTTTTCAACTGCTGGGGATTGTGAAGTAGACTGAGACATGCCAAGCTGGTCTGGATTGACTGAGTTGAAAGCTAAGCAGTTTTATCTTGGCTAAGTTTCTTGGGTAGAATTACTCACCACGAGAGTCCCCTAAGTCCCTCGCCCAGCCCACTAGCGTACTCCATGTCGGTGATAGCGTCTTCTCCATCCGCCAGGTTCTCTTCAGACCGTGACTTGAGACGTTGTCGGATCAGCTGGCGTTTCTTGGTTTCCTTGCGCACCACGATATCCCTGTAGTTTGACGAAGAAACATAAAGACTAAACCTGCCTGGCTAAATTGATTATCGTTTAAAGAAGATAGTGTACTGGATTTTTTTCAACCGTGTTATACTTGTAACTTGGTCTAGGTCATAAGGAACAGTTACGCTATTTTAACCCGTATAACAAAGATTTTTATTCATTTTTTGGGCTATAAACGAGACAATAAATGAAGAATGTATTATTTCCAGTAATCTTTAAATATCTCTCATATATATCTAGCCTTCTTCGGAATAGCCAATTGGTGTGAAAGAAGAAATAAACTGATAAAGAACTCCTAGCTGCACCCACCTGTATCCCTTGACAAATTCCTCCACGCTAATCCTCCCGTCTCCATCCTTGTCGAGCTGTTTAAAAACATCTCCGAGGATATCCCCGCTCAGATCCTGACAGATGGAGGCCAGCTCGTCCTGGTCGATGTAGCCAGAACCGTCCAGGTCGCACGCCTGGAACAGTTGATCGAGCTCGTGCTCGGTGTGCGCCGGCGTCTCGGGAACGTCATCGCTGTCACGCCGGTACGTGCCGTCAACGTCTGTCACGTCAGAGGAGATGGTCACGCGGCCGGGGACGCGGCGGGAGACGTGGCGGGACGGGACGGAAGTCGCGCTACTTCCTGCACTGGAACTCATTGATTCGCCACTTGCGTGATGACGTCACAGGGTCTTGCTGATAACGTGGCACGAAGTTTTGTTTCCGGTTCGAAGAAGTCCGTTGTATATTTCCACACAGAAAAGCACTGCCTTCTTTTATTTGTTTTATTAAGTCCTGGTTTTATTAGTTTTGACAACTTAGACTCAGATAATTCGGGTAGTAAAGAAAACAATTTTTAATCTTTTACACGATATATCTCGACATCAGCAACATTCTACAGAAACTAATTAGTTTTTTTCATTGGGGAAAACATAAACTTGAGGCTTAAGTGTTTACTCCAGTTCAGGTCACATACATGATTTACAGTTGAGCATATTTTAGCTGCCATTCAGAACCATTACAAGGTAGATTAGTAGAAGAGTTAAGATCAGAGTAAATTCTTGTCGCTGGGTTTAAGCTTGAAATTTAGATAAAACACCTCGGCATCCTTTATGCTCAAAGCTGATGGAAATATCTGCAAAGGTAGGAAATAAAGCGTGTTAAAATTCTATCATCAAATTTGAAGCAGTCAAAAAATCTGGAACACAATGTTATAGCTTAACAAGCCTGAAAGGTTTCATTCGATCTGGCTAAAGGTATGCACTGTTAATTGAGTTGAGCAAGTTATACCAGAGCAGTGCTTCTATACGACTCGTGAGCTAGGTACACCGTAAGGCTAAACCAGATGAATGAAATATTATAAAAGTATGAAATTAGCAGTGGAGAGAGGTAGGCTTTTTAGTCGAAATGCCCGAATTGTCTGCCCCTTGTATGATTCGAACCTTCGACTTATAGATGCTTCGGCTCCCACCGCCACTTAGAGAAACATAGCTTATACCATGTCGCCACTGCGCTCCTTTTCGTGCTAAACCAGACATCTTGTTTTCATCTGGCCTATTCTACACACTATATCTATACCAAACATTATTTACACAGTTCACAGCGTGTTTGTCTTTATATTATTCAAACTTATCCTCATCACTAAGGATTTGGTGAGTCATCAAGTCTTTCTTGTTCTGTAGCAGATTTGGTGCATGCGTTGATTGAGTACTTTTGGTTTGGCTTTACTTCGTGCAAAACCCTGTCAAGGAAATTGTGCTGTTTACATTGATAACTTTCCGAAGAACGTTTACAAGCTGTTTGGTGGCAATTTTCAGCGTTTTCTTTTTTCAGCTTTTATTTTTTATCACAAAAATAAGTTCTCAGTGATTTCTAACCTGTAGGCATGGTTGTTTACAAAAACTGGAATAATAAACAAGTCCTCCTGAACGGATTATGGCATCTGAAGCAACTCATTCGATTCCGGAAAGGCCGAATTGTAACAGTGGCGATAGTATCAAGCTGGTCTATAATGTGAAAGACGGACTAGTCTGTGCAACAGAATGATGCAGCGTAAGAGATCTATCTGGAAAAAACCTAATTCCTCAGCTTGCAAGTAATAAAATCTCTATACTTGACGGGAGATGACTGCCTTAAGTTAAAGGTGGGGTTATTGCTTGTTTGAATTTTAACGTCTCTGTTCAACTACAAGGTTATATCAGAGACGGCGCTGAGGACAATTGAAACCGTGCTGCCACACTGTGATGTAACGATCGCTTGCATACACCACACATTATCCTGACACCGGGCCGACCAGACTTAGCACTAAATCCATAATGCCAAGCATTAGGCGGATCAGCTGCTAATACCAATTTTAAAGTCCTTGGTTTGACTCGGCCGTGGATCGAACCACACACCTCCCGTTCTCTGAGCGAGAGTCTTACCGCTAGGCCAAAGAGCCGGTCCTTAAAAGTGGAGAGCGGAATTTTGCATTATTGACGATGTTTTCTTCTAGCCAATTTCTTATTTCAAGTTGAACAAGTTCGGTAATCAATAGGCAAAACGCATAACAGTATACAAGACGGTTATAGACATATAAAGATATGGAAGACATTGGCTTTGTTGTGAGAGAGAGCCTCCCTCGCTACTGAAATATGTTGGGACTATACAAAAAACGTACGTCACAGGTTGCCTTAAAGTTTATTTACTAGACGAAATCTAAATGTAGATTCTTACGCGGATAGAAAAGCGTGCTCAGATTTCACTCCTAATGGACTGTAGTTAACTAGTATGTTATTAAACAATAATATCAGTTAGTTTAACAGAACGAAAGTAAAACGCTTCAATTACTAGGTTTACCACAGCACTTATTAGTACTAACTTCTAATTAACACAGTCTCCATTCGTGTTGAACGAATAAAATTTAAGGCTTGTATCTTTTCACAAAATGCATTTCACAATAGGCACCTAACAAGAAGACCTTTTCCCTTGTTTGAATTCAAGTAAGTTATTTTATTGACAAATAAATAAGAATTAGTATGCTGTGAGTAACAGATGTTTAATATTACATTTTGAATTGATAATGTGGGATAAAATCGTTTGGTTCAATCTCAACTAATATAGATTAACCACTAAAAGCTTTACCGTCCGTGCAGGTCTTTGAAGACAATTTTTTTCAATTCTCAATTGTCTACGTTATCCGTGTTTTGTAAATTTGTATGAGAGGTATTGTATAGGTTTTATTTTGTAAAGAGCTTTGAGACTTTAATTTATTGTAAAAGGCGCTAAAAAAACTAGTTGTTATTATATTATTATAAACAACAAACAATATTTAGATTTCTATTCATCGGATCTTTAGTTTTACTACGATAAGAGCTACATAACGTTGGACATAAAACATACCACAGGTAAATAGATCAACAGAAATGCTATCGGGTCGGTAACAGCATAGCAAAACCATGGAATATGAACTGAAAGGATTGGGCATTAGATGTAGACGTGGAAAGAATGATATTGAAAGAAATGACCATAATAGAACCGGAGGTTTAGAAAAATCTATCAATTGTGCTGAAAGAGCGGAACCTATACAATTAATCCCGGGAAAGGGCGATAATAAAGAGAAAGTTTTTTCTCGCCTAAGCAATAGTACAAACTAGTCAAATAAAACACTGAATGCAAACTATTCCGTGGGCGATCTACTGATTTTCCTTTTTGGGGATTTTTAGTTTTAACAGGCGCAGTGCTTATTTTGAGATAAGCGAAAAAATTATTTCACTTTCAACGATTTAAAAATAATAAAATGTTGCGGCATCAACAAAAACAATAAAAAAAACAACAACTTTGAAGAAGGCGCGCATTAAGTAGTTTAAGCTAAAATACATTCACTGGTGTAACGATGTCTTTTCTTTAACTGTCTGCAGACTATTTCATTCAAATTTTTTATTTTTAAAAATCATCTTTCCCCTTTTATCTCAATCTCTTGATGTTGTTTATACAAGGTCTATATCGCCTAAAAAAATCAAATCCAGAAGAAATTTAGCACACTTTTCGTTAAGGAAAAATTAGGACCATCAATATTTAAGGGTTCTGAGATACGGCTCCTTTTTGTGATGATTGTCAGAGCAGCAACAAGATGATGGGTTACGGAAAGAGGAAATTTTATTTATTTATCACTATTACAAAGCCACTTTTAACCCATATGCAGGGTGTTGCAGACGCATGTCGCAAATTCAAGCATCGCCTGTAGCTAGTACAGATTTTTCAGGTGGAAGGATTGGGGTAAAGTTAACGTCAATTGCTATGCCAAGCCAAATGCAACATGGCATGGTCGGGAATCGAACCTGCGACCTCCGGATCACGAATCTGACACGCTAACCACTCGGTCACGCTCCGCCTTACATTAAATCTTCCTCTAGATGTGACGTTGGCGAGATCATGATTCCGCAAATTAATCTCACTGGCTAATTCAACTACAGGACTTATACGCACAGACCTGATGACTCCACCTAGAGGCCATGCCTTTTCTACTTAAACAACCCGTCAATCATGGATGAGAGAACATTCAGAACGCATATTAGGCAAACTCTCGGCCTTCACCTTCAGCAATATGGAAGAAAACGTGACACTCAGAGCTTAAAAAAAGGTACTAGGACTTAAAGAGAAGAAAACAAGACAGGCAGTGAGTTATAGAGGAGGACATTTTTCGGGATGGATCTCAAACTTCTTTCTATAGGTCGTCGATTAAACTTCACACCTGTTGCATACTGAAAACGTATTTTGTTGACAAACCGAAAATAAGAGAAAAAAGCTACTGAATTTCAACCAACCGAGCCTTTACAATTTCATTTACATAAGACAGAAGAACAAAACGAGCTCAAGAATCATTGTTTTGTTGGCACAGGTCTAGACCAGCAATAATTTCAAATTAGCCATAACATTAACAGATTCTATTGAAATACACATCTATTTACACAATTTTTTTATCTTAGCAGTATGGAGGTACATGGGCCAACTTATAACCGAAATCAATCTTGTTTTTAGAAAATGTTACAAAAACATAAGCAAACACCCTTTATGAAATTTAGACAGACTGACGCGTAACACTGTAAGTGATATAACTAACAATTTAATCTAGATCTAGATGAAACTTAGGTAGGGTCAACCTGCTTCTTTCAGGCGAATCTATACGGGAAAAATTGTAGGCGCACTTTATAATTATATGTCCACAATGATTAAGCATAAATTTAATGAAGGAACAGTTTTAGACATTTGCACTGAGTTGCACCAACGTGGTTTAATGTGAGTCCGGCTAAGCCAGACTCAGCTAAATCGCGCCTGAGGTTTAACTTCTTCTTTGCGTTCTCCAAATGTTTAATTTTTTAAGGATGTATAACCGTCAGTTCCAGGAAGTTAATTGTTTTTTCTAGTTCTATGAGCGGGCCAAATACTTTGGTGCTAAGCCTGCAGTGGGTTCCAGATTTTTTTTCTCTGACCCAGTCTGACTTTTTTATACAGCAAACATCCCTGGAGAATATGTTCAGTTGTCTCTGCAGAGTGTCCGCACTTACACATTTTTCATTTCCCTATTCTAAAAGTTCTGAACATGTGTTTAGCTAATTTGTTATGACCAGTTCTTAATCTAAAGAGGGATGTTGGTTCCTTTCTGCTGAGTTTTAAAATACATATTTTTTGTTAAAATCTTCATGGCTCTTTTTCCATC
>BMAT01002599.1:60969-74127 GCA_019649035.1 Elysia marginata | reverse complement strand
CAAAAAAAAAAAACAGGTTAGAGAGCTTTTCTCCAACTGAAGAGCCACTCAACTGTGAATTAACCACCATCATTACAACAACTCTATTTGTGAAGGTGTTATCTAAGTCATAAATATAACCTTCTCTTTAACCCTAGAAGTGTCACATATTAATTTTGGCATCAAAATTTCCGTTTGATTTTGTGCTTAAAATTGAAATTTCCGTTTATAGACCAATTAAATCTGTCGCCCGACATTTTGTGGTTTAAGTGTGAAAACTGAAGAAAAATAAAATCTCTTTTAAATTGACCCACACTGAACGGCTTTGATATGTATCTAAAGCACCATCATTGCAAAAAGCTTTCAATCCAATAAATAGAATGAATTACATTAATTCAATATGGTTGCAGTCCTTCACCGTCGAAGGCAGATTCATGGCCTTACATATTTACCCCAGCAGGCTTATACACACCAGAGCAAATTCAACTCATATTTCAGAGCATTACAGTACGGCTGCCTGTTAAGCCCTCAAATTTTTTATCAAACAATAAACACCAAGAAATAATTTCATTAAAATTCAAAAACTTTAGATAGGAAATGTCATATTTACCAAATCTGAGCATTAAGACAGCTCCTCTGAATTTGTGAGCAAGTATTTCCATTTCTCACGCTCATTTTCTACTTATTCTCTGCTAAGCATTAACTTGGATATTTTATGGGGACTCCCAAGTTTATTTCTGGCTTAGAATTTACAATTTCCTAACCTTCTGAGAAGTTGACACACCAATTCAAGTTAAAATAAAAACTAGATCTATGGGGGAAATATGAATGTGGAAACTCTTAAGGCCAGCTCAGGTAAAATCTTGTATTTCAATCAACAGTTTTATTTTCACTCTTCATTCCCAGCCCTAAAGAAGGTTTCATTAAAATATTACTATTTTCCTAAAGTACAGAGAGTCAAGACCAATGCATCAAAAGGGCTATTAATTATATTTATATAATCTATAAAAGTGTTACAAAGCAAGTGTAAGTTTAACCCAATACAGTCAGGGGATTATGTTTCTGTTCCATACTGTGCTGCAGCACCTCAATGTCCATAACTCATAGTTGTTTTACAAAGCTTTGAATAATAGTGTAAATACAAATAGTTATAAACAAACAATGATAGAGCAGAGGAGTAATAACAAGGATAAAAATAACACGTATTAGATTGTGAATAGTGAATACAACAGTATTTGCAGAAGCAAAAAAAAAAACAGAATTAATAAAACGGAAAACATCAAAGTTAGAGGCGGTTGCAATGTAAAAAGAAAGCATGAAATTAAGGTGTTGATAATACTGGTATTATCAGTCAATGGAGTAACAATGAACATGGCAACAGTTAAAATATATTGTTGATAGCCATAATAAATATAGTTTAGGGCAACAGTAGCAGCGGCAGTGGTAGTGGTAGTTGTTGTGGTGGTTAAGGTGGTGGTGTTGGTATTAGGAGTAGTATAAGTAGTAGTAGTAGTTGTTGTACGAGTAGTAGTAGTAGTAGTAGTAGTAGTAGTAGTAGTAGTAGTAGTAGTAGTAGTAGTAGTGGTGGTAGTAGTTGTAGTAGTAAAAGTGGTAGTAGTTGTAGTAGGAAAAGTAGTACATAGTGATGACATCGGTAGAAGAAGCAGATGTAGCCTTAGTGGTTCAATATTCAAGTATTCTCCACAATACTGGCTACCGAGGAAGCAATTGGTGCTCTGGGGAGCCTTCTTAATTCACAACACTGAATGCTGTAGCAGCAATTGCTGCAGTAGGGAGCCTTCTTATATTCACAACAACCCTAGTTGCTGTAGAAGCAAGTGCTGCAGTAGGGAAACTTCTTAATATCTTATATTCACAACACTAGTTGCTGAAGAAGCAAGTGCTGCAGTAGGGAACCTTCTTAATATCTTATATTCACAACGCTAGTTGCTGAAGAAGCAAGTGCTGTAGTAGGGAACCTTCTTATATTCACAACAGAACTGATTGCCGCAGAAGTAATTGGTGCAATAGGGAACCTTCTTATGTAGGCAGCACCAAAAGGTTCAGAGCAACTGATTAGATGGACTATAGACCTAATAGGTCAAAATAGAGAGAGACAGGGAGGGCGGAGTGCGTGCACCGATGAAAAAAAGGTAGTACAGGTCGAGTTAAAGGAGACCAAAAGAGCAGGCAGGCAAAGTTAGACTGCATATAACTCTAGTAAAGTCAAGAGCAACAGAACTTTGAGAACATCAAAATCATGATAGCATAAAATGTCATGCTAATATATTTTTACTGATCAACAAAAGTTAAAAGCCACCTTCAGTTTCAACCACCTTTTTTCGGCAAATCACTTAAGGGTTATTTTTTTAAAGAGGGGTAATATTTCCTACATTGAAATGTGTTGCATATCAGCTGCATAACCATCGAATGCTTTAGGTATATAAGAAGGAAGACTTGCAGCAAGTCAAAAGCTCAGCTCTCATAGCATTCCAAGCCTGGCACTAGCGGCAGCATATTGGAGAGGGTTAATGTCTGACCTCTGTGCATGTGATGTCCACAGAACCATGGTGGTGAGAAGTTCTCGGCAGACATGAGGAGCAGCAGCTAGAGGAGTCTGTGGTGTAGCTAGCGTCAATATCTTCTTCCCTCATACGTCTGTGAAAACCATCACCAACCTTACTACATAATTTCTCTGTTCATACGCACTTGTACAAAGTCATGCTATGTTAACGGCCATGTTATGTAACCACATGTTATGTACACACAACATATTAACAGTTACGTATACACGATATGTTATGTACACAGGTAGCGTTAGGAAGTCTCATCTTATGCACATACGACCTGTTACGTACAGTCTCATGTTTATGTAAACAGTCATGTTATTTACACAGTCATGTTGTGTACAGTCTCATGTTATGAAAACAGCCATATTACATACACAGGGATGTTATGTATACGTTTGGCTAAAGTAAGATACTGACTCTGCCAGGTATTGAACATCCAGGAATACATAAGATGCAGGAAACTGGGGCAACTTTGCTTAGTTACAAGGCAGCTGTCAAAAGTGAAAGTAAGATGTATAGCTTGTTGTAAACTGTATAAACAAATAAGGCTTCTGGGGCTGAAAACTTAATTTACTTCAGCCAAGAGCACAAACACATTTTTTATAAAGCGAAACAGGCAACAAAAAGATTTTCAAGCTTTCAACCAGGAGCTAAAAGATTCAATAAATTCTCTAACAAAATCGAATGCAAAAGAAGAAAAAAGGTAGTTTGCAAATATATGCAAAGAGTTCGTTTTGAAATAACATATTTCTACATAGACATCCAAATAAACACTTTCAAAATAAGATTGGCAAACCAAAACCCAAAGAAAATCGATTTGGGTCGTACATGCCTGAAATGCACAACCACCAAAAAAAAGAAACCAACAACACACAAACAAAACAAAAACTTGGTGAATCTCCCCCCTCCCCCTCCTCAAAGTCCCAAAATATTTGTTTTTTTTGTATTAACCTTGAAGCACTCGTAAGAAATATTTAAAGAACAAAGCAATCAACCTCTGATTTTGTTCGACCAAATCAACTAGAATTTTGTATAATTGCTCACTCACCATTCAGTTGCCTAAAGCACATTTAGAGAAAACAAAACAAATCCATAAATAATACATTGTGAATAAAACAAAGACAAATTGTAGTAACAGTTTTTCATTAAAAAAAAAAAATAGTCTCAGAGAGGGGTGAATTTCAGAACTTTATTGAACAGTTAAAAAGGAGAATAGAATGCATTTACATAACTATTTAGAACTTGTGTGTGTGTGTGTAAGTTACTGCCCTCTGTTACACCAAACATAGAATGGAGTACCTACCATAGGTGACAGTATATGATACTAATGAAAGTTACTTTAAAGATGTCCAAATAACACTGAAGTTAAAAAAATCAATGGAAGTGATTACAAATGTAGCTATACTAGAAGTATTATCTGCCACTATCCCACTCTCCCTAAACAAACACTATTGTTAACAAAACAGAGACAGACAGAGACACAGACAAATATATAGGCAGACAAACAGAGACACAGACAAAGATAGAGACAGACAGAGACACAGACAAAGATAGAGACAGGCAGACAGACAGAGACACAGACAAAGATAGAGAGAGACAGACAGTGAGATTACATCGAAAACAATTTAACTCAGCCTATTAGGCAAAAGCTCAGCTTTAACATTCAGGTGAAACAGACACACATAAAAGTTAGGCCTAAAAGTACAGAAGAAAAAAAAAGTGTGCGAAACCTAGGCTAAGTCTAGATCTAGGCCGGCAACCCATCATGGTTACAAGCTTTGTCGCAAAAATACTATAGCTAGGCCCATCTGTGAAGATCCGAGTCAGAAGACTTCACTAGACATACTTTGATATCATAGTTGTAGCTAGATTACTTCTGATTGGTCTGCTCATGGCCCAGTGTGCCCAGTCACAGCAATGGTCCTCCATTCATGATTACCCTAATGCGGTCACTTGCCTTGACATGCCACCAGTGCAGCCAGGTGTGTAGGCAAAGCTTTTAATTGCTTCAGATTAAAGTTCAAGTTGTAAAGTTCACCAATTCAATAATCTAGGTCTAGATACAAATAACACACTAGCGAAGGAAAGCTGCGGGCCTCAAAATCCCAGGTCTACAAACTGGCTGCAGTTAGGTCCCGGCGTGCTTGGTCACTTTACTTTAGCTGGAATTTCATGAAGGGAAGTTTTACACAGTTCAACAATCCTTGACCTCCTGAACACAAGCAACTGTACTGATAGACTTGTAGAATGCATGCCGCATACACTCTAGCATAGGGAAGCTAATCAGATGCGGGGCCTCCTCAAAGTAATCAAAATCAGAGTTCTACAAACTGGCCGCGGTTAAGTCTGTCCATCTTGTTTGTGGTGTGTTAAAGTTGACCTAATGTATTTCCCTGTCTTGTAATTAAAAGCTATAAGGATTTCTATATTTGTCCAAAACATTCATGGCATTTAGTAGATAACATGTAACGGTATAAATGCTTAACTCTTATCTTGCAATCAAGTGCGTATTACAATTAAGTCATTACTATTATCACACTCATCTATACCAGACATCATTACAGGCAAGTTGTGATGTGGATTATTGTAACCACTGCTGCAAGTTATGGCGACAAAGTCAACAGTAAGTACAATTAAATCAAAACTTCAACACTACTTAAACACAAAAAGACACAAAGTGGAACTTTCAAGATGTGAAAAAAAAGGCTAAAGAGAAGAGAAGATGAAACAAAACAAACTTATGATGCCTGTGGGATCGTAAGCTCTACAGGGTGTGTTAAGGATCCATGTTTTAGCTCTTTGGTTTGGGTTCACTGTTTACAATACTAGGAGTAGGATCTGTAGAATCCTCTGACCCATCATTCGATGGTGCCACTTTATTCTGGGATTTCTTTCTATGGCTACTACTACTGCCTCCAAAACTGAAGAAATTCCCAACACTACCAAAATTGAAACTGTTGGCAAAGCCAGGTTTTTTCAACCTGTCCACTGCAAAGTCTTCCATTGTCTGACTTGGTTTCAATGTATCCTTGGTGATAACCTCTTCCTTTGTCTCTTTTCCTTCCTCCGTCCCATCCTCCTCCAAAACTTGATCCCCTTCTTCTATTTCCTCCACAGTGGTGACAGAGAGGTGCCAGTTCAAGGCTTGGGAAGCTTCCGGAATTTCAGGCAGGCCAAAGTTGATGGTGAGCATGTGATCCTCGAGGTCGCTTTTTCTTCTTTCCACGCTCTCGTTGTCCAGGGCCAACCCCTGCAGGTCGTTCTGTGTCGGGCTCTCTGGGGTATCAACTTGGAACAAGTCATCGGCTGTAAGAAACATGAGCGGGTCAGCGATCTCGTCCAACTCTTCCATCAGTCCGGAAGTCTCGTCGTGACACAGGAAGTCATCACAAGGGTCGGCAAGGTAAAGGCTCTGGTCTGGACTGTGACTTATGGTTAACGGTCTCCAGTGACCGAGACGATGTGACCTGGCAGTCGGCAAGATGATGGGCTGGATATATTCAATGTAAAACTTCCTAAAGTCCAGGTACTCCACGTGGCTCTGGAAAAAAATGTTTGCTTGTTCTTCTCTTGGTAGCACATCCTCGCGGATGATTTTGGCAAACTCTCCAACGGCTATGGGTACCGTTGATATTGCCTTTTGTTTTGGTACTAGAGGTGTGCAGACAGGTTTAGAGTAATAGTAGCTTGAAAACCGCAGATCCTCGTCGTCCAGTGAATCTAACAGCCTAAGAGAATTGCAAGTGTAAGGACAAGACAATGGGTTTTACAATGTAAAACATAAATGAATTGTAGCGCCACCCCACACTCAAAACTTAAGGTTCAGGCTTGGTAATGATGATATTTTATAAAAGGAATTTTAACGGGTGAATTGTCACAAGTTAAAAACTGGAGTGCTAAATTTGCATATTTTGTTTATTTTATGCTAAACTTTATAAAAGCATTCTCGTTTTCTGGAAAGTTATTGAAGCCTTCCTGTCAATGTAAAAACAAAGTAAGAAAAAAAGGAGAAAGAGAAAACTGAGAAATACTACAGCCACCAACCTAGAGGACAGATGATAGAGAAAAGTAAACTTTGTTAAAAGAGTATCTGGTTCAGGAAGAGGTCCTTCAAGTTCTTCACACATATATTTTATAATATTATACTGTATTCTATTTTCAATTCCTCAAGTCTCATCTGATCTAAATAGACAAATGATTTTGATGTTGATTATATTTTGACATCAGATTAAGAAGCATAAAACATGTACAAAGTTAACTTTAGATAAGATAAGTCTTGCAACGCGACGTTCTATAAGGTTTTGTGTTCAACACCACAGAATGGCAATCTCTGGTAGGTCTTTCTGGATGTTGTTGAGATGATTTGGTAAATCTTGGATGGACCTCAAGACTTCCAGTTAAAGGTTCAAGAGCCAATGATTGTAATGCTGTGTTATTTGGTAATATGTTGAAATGGGAGTCAGATATCCTTAGTTCCTGAACTGGTAAATCTTGGATAAACCTTATGACACCCAGTTCAAAGCCTAGGGTTTGATGTTTTAATGCTGTGTTCTTTAACTCTGTCCGAATGAGAATCAGCTATCTTTAGTTCACTAACTGACCAAGGTAAATGAGAGAACTCAAAGAACAAAGTTTGGATACATCTGGTAGTGACATAAGAGCTGGATAATGGTAGAATTAGATTGGAGAGGTAAAAACATTTCATTAGAACAAAATGGAAATATAGGAGATGAAGGGCAGAGCTCTACAGCCAGTGTAATTAACAATTCTACATAAAATGTTAAGCAGAGATAAAGAATTACAAAAACACACTGGTGTCAAAAAGAGCACAGGCTACACAAACTAGCATAGAAATCAAATGGCATTCTCTTCACATTCCTAAGATGGCTCTAAATTAAAGTTGCTTGTTATGTTTAGTTCCGACCTCATTTGAGCATCTCTTATAGCCTGGAGTGATTCATCTCGCCAAAGCTAAAATTGCCTGTTAAAAACTTGGCTTTTTCTTATTTAGGGAAAATTCAAAGTGATACAACAGCTTTTTGGACACATGGGAAAAAATAGCTTCTTGGTATTCGTAGACCACAGTTAGTTTTCACATTAAAGAGATTAGAAGAAAAAAAACAATTCTGATTTTTTTTAGTACACACCCAACAAATTCTTTGATTCTATTTCGCATTTCTTTTGAGCTTTTATCAAAATGAGTCTTTAAGTTAAAGTTTCGCCATGTAAGCACCGGGCAAGAAGTTCAAAAGTTTACTGCACCACAACAACAATGAAATATCCAACCGGTCTAAGAAGAAAACAAATTACTGTAATCACATCTAAAACGTCGCTCAAAGCTGACATTAAAGAAATTTGATTAGATTCAAATGGTCACAACACACACTCTTCTAGCTTAGGAAAAGGTTGAGGAGAACAATAAAGGCATGTTGTCTTCAGTTAACTTACACTACAAAATCTCTAGGTCAAAGGTGAGCCTCGCTGGTGGAGAATACAATGCAAAATTTAAAAAAAAAAAAAAAATTTAGGACAAGTTCACAGTAGACATAAATTAAATAAACATGTCTCACGTACGTCCGGGGAGAATGAGTCTGAAGTAAGAAATTCTTGTTTTCAGAAAATGCTGTCTAAAGTTTTATTTTTTCTTCTATTTTTCTATCTTTTAAATCAACATAAATTTTAATATCTTTCAACAAAATACTGATAATTTTATGAAATTTTCGACATTTGAAAGCTTAGAAAAATGTCTAGTTCAAAATAGTAACACCTTTGAACGTGAAAACTACAGCATCAGACTCATTTGCACTGGACGCAAGACATATATACATTATACAGAGGGGTCCTCTTGACTTTAACTCTGTTACCTTGAATTTATGGAGAACTCGAAACTGTTTTAGGATCCCACGACATATTGCTTTCTTTGTCATATATCATTTAATTTAAAATTCTGATGTTTCAAACTAAATTAGCGGTTCCCATGCACTTCAACTTAAGTGGGCTACGTTGTGTTGAGCATATATATATATAAGAATGTAATAATTTTATTTCTATCTCAGCCTTGTCAAAACAAATGTCCTAAAATCTCCAGATATAAAAGCATATTCTAAATATGTTGCAAGTGGATATATAAAGAAAAAATCTACATTTGACTTAATGAACCTATAGGATTTTCAATAATATAAAGATTGTGACATTTTTTGAACATCATCTCCCTAAGTTAGAGAGCCACATTTGTGTGTGTCTGGTGAAAACTGAAACTTCTCAAAACTGTGGCAGTCTGAGCAACACAGGCAAAACCAAAACAGAGTTATACCCTACAAAGAAGATTTTATGCTATGAGATGTTGAGCAGGTTGTAATTCCACTCAAACTGGTGCAGTATTTGGTAAACCACCAAGCCCACTAGTGCAGGAAGGCTCAGATCAAATGGTTTTATTGATAATGTTTTCGTGAAAGTTAGATTAATCGACACAGCAATCTGTGGTGGTGGAATTTTCACCTCATCCATGTTGAACTATCGTCGATTTCCAGTTACCATGAATACTCTTTACAAGTAAAGCAAAAAAAAAACAAAACAAAAAACAAATCAGACCAATGAAGATGCCACTTGATGATTCTGAAAATCAACTGATAATCTGGGTGCTGCTTTCTCAAATAAATAAAGAAGTAAAAGATGTCTCTTTTGGGGGCAATGAGTCTGAATAAACCAACAGACCACACCTCAATGTCTACAGAGAATGGGTTCGAGATGGTCTGATAGTGATACAATAAAAAACACATTTTTTCCACAAAAAAGGATATATATCGCAAACAAAAAAATACTGATAAAGGCTCGACAAATAGTTTCAATAAATACAAAGATTTTGACAATTATGGAATAATTATGATAATTATAATTATGCATTTGCATAACTTATGTCAGCACTGATACAAGACTATAGACGATAAATGTACGAAACCTTAGTTTCTGATAAATAAGGCAGACACTCCAACAGTTGATGTGATTGCAGGTGAATCAGGCAAAAGTCAATATCAAACTAGTTTTGAGTTAAAGCCCTTTGAACAATGAATATATTTCGTAATATAAGAATAAACCATTTTTATTTACTTCATAACCGCATTTCTCAGCACAAAGAAAAAACTAGAGTTAGATTTTTTTTTTCAACATCTGGATGGGCATGAATTAAACCTTTAGGAAGTGTCAATAACTCAATATTTAAATAACCTGACTTGTGCCTGATCGCCTCACATATGTCTCGCATTCTGTCCAAATCAGTCGTAAGTCAGAAGGCCTAGTTTTGAGATATAGGCTTTCTAAGTTAAGTGGGTGGTCATTATGTTATTTTTTTTTTTATTTCAGATATTGGCAGTAAAAACATTTCTCAACAGTTTTCAACACCTGATTCGTTTTCATATTCATGTTTTATGTGTTTAATTTTAATTGGTATAGTTGCTTAGGCCTCTAAACATGTATAGCTAGCTGTTTAAACTTTAAATGCAATTTTTGTCCTTTCTAAAATTTTACAAGCCCTAACCCTAACGACTTCAAATGGTTATAACTTGATACAGAAGCGTGATATGGCTTTTCTTTTTGTTTTATTTGAAAGTAGGGAAAAAAAGCTTTACTGTCTGACTACCTTCCGATTTCGACTTAAGACTCATTTGGAGTGGTTGCAAGACATATGGATTGACAATTTCACAGGTTATATCCCTGAATATCATCACAATACCGATAGCTTAAAAACTCTTGGCTACATTTTCTTCCCGTATGCAACACACTAAAAATATTGCAAACACAAAAAGAGACATTTTACGTGGAATGCTGGAAAATCTAAATGACTGAGCAGGAGTTGCTCATTCATGTGATAGCAGGGTAGCCAAATGGTTTCGAAAAAAAAAAAAAGAACACCTGAAAATGAGGCTAGCATTGCATTATGTATTTAAAACATGGCATTAACACATGCTGTGCAAGAAACAATAAAGGGATGAAAAAACCTGAAATAACCTTAAATACCAGAAAATTGGCGTCCCTATGATAGGATAATATGAAAACAAGGAAGGGGAAACAAACACAACACAGCACAGGAGCATAGGAGTTGAGAGACTTAGTACAGTGGAATCTACTTTAAGCCAATACCTTTAAGGGAAACGCTTGCTTATTCAGCCAAATCTGTTTGGCAGTCGAATTTCGCATTTCTTTATACTTTGGTAACGATTCAAGTCGACACAATATTTACTGTCTCGAGGTGTTGACTTCATGAAGATTCCACTTCACAAAAAAAAAAGTACAGGGTGTGTGTAACAGTAAACACTACAGGGATAAAAAAATGTTCCACTGACCTCTTGCCAAACTTGAGATGTATAAAGAGGAAAACGATGCCGAGGAGGATGCACAGTGAACCCACAACAATGTACGCTATACCCAGGAAAGGGTTCTTGCCTCCGAGCCATGACGTGGTAGAGATGATGATGCTCTTGGTGCCATCGAAAGCTGTCACGGGATATTCTGTGGAAATTTAGTATGTGTGAAGCTGAGAGGCAACACATGGCACATCAACTCCTTAGTGTCTGAGTCTCTAGTTGTGCATTTTTAGTCTGTACTGACACTTCTCATTGGTCATCGGTCTAGGCAAAAGTAATTTACTGACGTATAACCCAAAGCGTGAAGTTTTGGATTATTAATAATAATGTTTTTTTTAAATCTACAAAGCGGCTTTCTATACAGTACCTCAAAGCGGTTTCATGTAAAAATTTGTTACTTGACCAACGAACAGATTGCACCAATTATTACAGCAAATGTCAAAACTCATTAAGTTCAAATGATTTACAATGACTAGATATGACAATGTAAGGATGAAAATTATATTTAAGCTATTCCATAAAACATTCTTGCCTTATCCAAAGCTTAAAAAAGAAAAACAGTTATAGACAAAGCAACACAAAAAAAGTTTCTGTGTCTCATAGTTGATCCCCTGGCAAATTTCAAACTCAAACACTTAAAACACATTCATGCAAACACTTACATTGTAAGTCCACATGCCAAAAATTTTTGACGGATCCTTTCATTCAAAATTTTTTTATATCTATACATTTTGCAAAAAAAAAACGTATGTGGTGTATGTAGTTACGCTGGTTTGCCATTGGACAACCTACATGGACATGTTGTTTACGCTGTTATTTTAACATAAGAAATGCTAATTCTAGTAGAGAAACGTCAAACTCCATATAAAATAATAAAAGACTAATGTTAAATATAAGCTCAAAGAGCAAAAAACTCCAAATCTCGATTTATGGAGCTAGTGTGATATGTTGCTTTA
This sequence comes from Elysia marginata, assembly GCA_019649035.1. Lineage (NCBI taxonomy): Eukaryota > Metazoa > Mollusca > Gastropoda > Plakobranchidae > Elysia > Elysia marginata. Next base: position 62,262 of record BMAT01002599.1, on the reverse strand, counting down.
CCTTGGGAGGTCAGAATTGATTTAGAAATGCAGTCAACTTAACCACAATTAAATCATTGTTTCCCCACTTCCCAACTTTGTTGATGAATGTAGCATCAAATCTACAGCTACAATCTAGATGAAGTGTCTAAAGACTTGCCATAGAAATAGAAACTTATCTGGATAGAACTAGGTCAAGCCTAGCTTTTGAGTTATTTTTTTTTGTTTTAGGCTCTGCATGTCATGTTTTCTTCCATTTCATTGGGTTTTTTTTTTTTTTCATTTTATTGGAAGGTGAAGGCCAATATTTTGCTTTTATAAACTTCAAAGCTAAAAACATCAAAGCATCAAAAAGTTGGAAGTTAAATTTTTTTTTACTTCTTAATTTAAAGGGCACAAATTACACATTTAGAAATTATTCAAAACTTACTTCAAAATTATGACTTGTATCTAACTCTAAAGCTTAATATTGAAAAACTTTGCATATTCACTATTAAAAATATAAACTATATACATATAGAAGTTTAGAAAGAATAACTTACTTCAAAATTATGACTTGTACCTAACTCTAAAGCTTAATATTGAAAAACTTTGCATATTCACTATTAAAAATATAAACTATCTACATATAGAAGCTTAGAAAGACCAATGTGTTTCACTAAGTCAACTCACTATATTCATATACGTACATATAGAAGTTTAGAAAGACCAATGTTTTTCACTAAGACAACTCACTGTACCCATATACGTACATATAGGAGTTTAGAAAGACCAATGTGTTTCACTAAGACAACTCACTATATTCATATACATACATATAGAAGTTTAGAAAGACCAATGTGTTTCACTATGACAACTCACTATATTCATATACGTACATATAGAAGTTTAGAAAGACCAATGTGTTTCACTAAGACAACTCACTATATTCATATACGTACATATAGAAGTTAAGAAAGACCTATGTGATTCACTATTACTACTCACTGTACTCAATGTCGATCGTATACTGGCCAGCCGGCAGACCATCACTGAACGTGGCTGAGTGGTTCACGCGACGGTACAGTTTACGGAAGGTCGGCAGAGCCGCAGTTCGCATCCAAACAATCAGATCTTCGTTCTCATAGCCGTTGTTATCGGTGTTGACTGTGTCCAACTGCCAGACAGGAGCGTTCCAGTTGGGTGGTTTGGTAAACTGGCTCGTATCCCAGTCTTAAATAAGTATCAGGAAACAGTTCATTAGAAAATGTATCTACACTTGCCTAATGATCACTTATATCTGAAAAAGTAAACCAAGTATCGGTATACAGTTTA
>BMAT01002581.1:81222-91409 GCA_019649035.1 Elysia marginata | reverse complement strand
GGTTGTAAAATTTGGTTGTAGCGCGTTCAGTGGGAACAAAGCCTTAGTATTTCAAAGTTGGCGAGGTCTGGAGGGCTAGCGTCTTATATATATTTACATGTTCGACTTTTTACATGTTTGACTTTGATACATGCTCGTAATCGTTGCCGAAAATTGAATGTGCGGCTTCTTCTGATGTTTAGTTTTGCCGGAAAACTCACATGCGGCTTTCTTTGATGTATGGTTTTGCCGGAAATCACTCCAGAGTTAGATGATGTATCCAGAGTGCACGCCGTTTTTTTTGTAAAACAAAGTTAATGATGAAACATTTTGATTCTGCCACAAATTACTTTTTTTGTTGTTTTTCACAGCATTCTTAAACTCGTTTTTTCACATAACAGGTAATAACTGTTCGTAATTGATTGTGTGTTTAGAGGACGAACAATCATTGCGAGAAATGATTAACATGCCAGACATGACTGTCTTGGTCACCAATTCAACGGCGAAGATAAGCTTTCTTACGAATTATATTTCTGTATTGTAGGGTTGTATTTGCCAGAGATCATGTTGTTATTTTATTTTGACGCAATTAAATTATGTTCTTGCGTTACCACAGAAATGTTTTTTTTTTATTGATTGCGTGATTATTTCAACTGAAAAGCTGTATACAAACATTCCTAATGTCCAAACATTTTCAAACAAGGCAATAAAATGAGATCTGAAGTGTAAAGTAAGTTAGGCAGGAAAGGAAGACTAAATGAGGAAAACATTATTGTTTGACTTTGAACCAATGTGTTAATTCTTTTCCGACTACGTACATATAAACTATAATTTTAAACCTAACCTGAGCATACTAAAACTGCTAATAAAATACTTTGTTTCAATAATTTGTATGAATTGCTTTGTCATATTTTTGTAGAAGGTTTTGTAAGTAGGACTATTTTTTGTTTGTTTGTTTGTTTGTTACTATCTGAGTGAAGAGAGAAATTTACACAAGTCAACAAGACGAGTAAAAAGAAAGGTGAGTGAAATAATAGAAAATGTACAAAATCTGACCATGTGTTAACCAACGAAATGGAACAAAGTGGCGAACTTTTTATTAACTGGTCGAAGGATGTGAGCGACCTCAAAGAGGCAAACTTATTTCATGCTGCAGAGCTTCAAGAACACCTGGTAATCCAGTTTCCCTGATTCATCAGCATATATATCAGTCGCCGGTACGGGCGTCCGACGTCGTAGCAAAACACACTGCGTCTTTTCCAATAGGCAGTCTTTCGGTTTGACTACATTCTTTGAATCAAAACCAGTGTATAGACCAGACTTCTTGTCTTTTCAATCTCATTACTGTTTCCTTAATGATGCTCCCATCACGAAATAAATTTACGCTTTTGTGTGCATAGGACACCTGTTAGCGTTAGATTTGCAAGCACTGAGTTGACAAGGAATGGATGTAGTAGGCGGCAAAAGAAATTAGGCAAAGGGACAATTCATAAATTTTCTTTAGTCTCCAAGGGGAAACATGCAAAGGCTGTAACATTGCTGAGTCTGGGAATGAGATTAGAGCGCAAATTATCGTTCCTGTTGGTAAACTTCTTTGAAGTCAATTGTTTGCAGACAAGAACGATAATTTTATGCTCTATTCTCATTTCCAATTGGAAAATTGAAAGGCTCCTTTATGCGTTGCTAATAGGATCCACGTGTGCTACGCTCAATGAGGTCATGTCATCCACGTAAACGTTCACCTGGCTTAAAAAAAAACAAATTGTTACAGTTGTGCCCTGTGGGGTTTATACTGTTGATCCCATACCGCCTTTATCACCTACAATAACATACAAACGTACTTGTCAATATACAAGAAAACAAATATTTTAAAGCCGTGAAGCTTTTAAATTTGTTACATGTCAATCTCGCAAACAGGGTGAATGAGTTGGAATTGGATGTCGCGATTTTTATCTTCAAAGGCACTGCTGTGTCTTAAGAGATATTTTTGTCAGCTTTGAACAGTAAAAATATTCATGTAACTATCAATATTTTGTGAAAAGATATTACACCTTTTCTTGGTTTAAAATACAGAGAAAAAGGTGAAAAAAAATGAAACTTTAAGAGGCGTTATCTGGAAAAAGTAGTTTCCAACTTCCAACTCATTAGCCGTGAACGCAAGGCAAATGTTAAACTGATAGATCACTATACTTTCTCACAACCAAACGCGTAACCACTATGCTTTGGACGAGAAAATGCACAATCTCTTATTGGTGCGAATCTCAACTAATAAGATTTATGACAATGAGTCGATAGGATCATTGCTTACCAATTTTAAAATCCCGAAAGTAAATTAATTTTTCCACAAAATCAGCCTAATAGATTTTAACCTATTTGTATCACTTTATGTTACCCAGAAAACCCCGAAGTTCCCGACAGAGATGAAAGCATTTATGTTTTCAATTTGTTTAGGTATCTCCTCACTATAAGGTAGATTTGACCAGATTATAATGATATGGAGAAAAACCATACTGCTTGGACGAATGGATTAAAGCTTGTATGTTAAGTACAAACGCTTAATGTTTTGTAACAAAAGAAGTCATTTTAAAAATTTGAGGCTTTTGCTTTCTTGGAACGGACTTTAATATTGAAAATTCGTTATGACCAAAAGCAGACTGATTAGAATAAATAGTGGAGGCAGCCACTTCCCAATCAATGATTAGAAGATTGTAAAGGTATGAAATTAGCAGTGGAGAAAAGTAGGATTTTAAGTGGAAATGCCCGAAATGTCCGCTCTTGGTATGATTCGAACCTTCGACTTATAGACGCGTCGGCACCCACCGCCTTGCCACTTAGAGAAACAAAGCTTATACCATGTTGCCACTACGCTCCTTTGTTAAATAATTTAAGGAGCGTAGTGGCATTTCCACATATAAGTCTACTTCTCGCCACTGCTAATCTTCCAAGCAGACTTATTAGTCTACTTCGACTACCTTGGTTTACAGTTTACTTCACTTAAGATGTTGGTTGTTTGAATTTTTAACGTCCGAGTCAATTTCGAGGTTATATCAGAGACAGCGCTGGAGACAATTGAAAGTGTTCTGTCACAGTGTGATTTAAAGAGCGCTTGCGTACACCACAACCAGTCACATTATCCTGACACCGGGCCGACCAGACTTACCACTAAATCCATAATGCCCGACACTAGGAGAATCAACTGCTAATACCAATTTTAAAGTCCTTGGTTTGACTCGGCCAGGGATCGAACCACGCACCCCCTGATCTCTGAGTGAGTGTCTTACCGCTAGGCCATAGAGCCGGTACTTCACTTAAGATGTAATAATTATATTCACAAATAGATATAAAAAACATCACCTAAGGCGCCTATAAAACAGTCTATATAGCCTATGGCTAAACTGAGTCTTGAGTAAACAAACCAAAAACCAAGCAAAAGACAAAAGACATATGCACACCAAAAAGTTAACAGTTCAAAAGTAATTGACAAACTAAAATTATCTTTTATTTTTCATGTCTACAATGATAACATTTAAAGTACAAAGCAAGTTACATGCATACTTATAATTATGGCCAGCACAGCTACCACTATGATACATGTATTTATAGATCTATAGATATTGATCAGTGTTTTCTACACTAATTCAAGTACATGTATGACATGGTTACTACATTGACCATGACTGAAAAAGCAAAAGTCATGCATTCAATATCATTTAGGTAACTAACAGGTCGTGAATTATTAGATATACAAAATATTCAGAATCAACAAGATAAGATGTTCTTAAATTTCGATGTCAAATAATGGTTAAATATATTTTAATATTAAATGTATCAGGTTTTTGTTTCTCCTTTCATGATGTAAACATTTTTAGGCTGAACAAAGAGAGAGACAAAGAGGGAGAAAGAAAGAGTGAGGGAGAAAGGCAGACAGAGAAACTTGCATTTTTATATGTACAAGAGAAGGATAGACAGACAGAGAAACTTGCCTACAGTTATACATGTAATGTAAGTCTATAGATACATGTATAAATACAGGAATTTATGACTGCTGACGTGAGATGAAGGTATTTTAGATTTGTTCTGACCAACAGTTTAAACCAGACCAGAACCATTGGAGAACATTAACCAGGCGAAACATAGTTTCCTAAGGTCTCTTGTACAATAAATTTGATACCTGTAGGGCAACAGTTCAAACAAAGGATCTAGAAAGAAAAAATTGCACAACTTGTAGTTTCAACTCTTTCTTATAAATTTAAAAGATGACTCTTTAGGCCACATTGGGCTGCTGTTGTAAATTGCCCCCACTTATAATGATTTTATAAAACGGTTTTTCTATCACTCAGAGCAATACCAAATGAATAAGGTCCCAGTTAAATGTACAGTATAGGTAATATCAACCCGTTGTGACTACTGCAAGTTGTGCTCATCAAATTTGAGTTTATTTTCTACTTAAACTCTCATATTTTATAAGCAGGAAAAGACCATGTCTTGAGAAGGATGTTTCCTTACTTTAGATACTATAATATGTCACATTTTTTCATGTACAGAGAAGCTTGATAATGTATACACCTCGGGACCGAAAAATTGTGTTGCCTTTAACAAAAATATAAGGACATATAAATACAAAATGGGACTGCAAAACAGAGTCTACTTTCAGCAAGAGTTTCCCTTGAATGTGTTGACTTTCAGTGGATTCCACTATAATTATAATTCATTTCATGCTGTAAAAAAGACTTTATCCTTTTAATTTTTCATTATAACCAAAACACAAACTAGTGCCTACATTATTGATATACAAGTAACTCGTTCACTATAAGGCAATTCAGAGCATTCTCTAGCACCTGGTGTTATTTTTAAAACAAAGTAGCATGCTAAGAACAAAACCTTTGTGTGAACAGAGCAACAACTTTATGAATAAAATTTGTTTCTCATTATTCATATACCAACAAATCAATGAAGACTGTTTACATACCATTTGAAGAAACTTATTTATAAATTGATAAATAATCAAAATACAGTCAGCTCTTCTAAAGTTGATCTCTAGGGAACATAAGCAATAACATAACCAAAAGAGAAAAAAAATCACTTTGGGTGCAAGTCCTTTTGCAATGGCATTTACATGTCCCTATGTATTTATTAAATTATATTGACTTAAGTAACCAAAATTGACTGCTTACGGACTGAGGGCTATGACATTGAAGTAAGTCAAGGTATGTTTGCTTTCTAATCTTTAAAAGAATTGGTCTTCGCAACATGCTTAAAAGTAAAAGACGCTCTGCAAAATAAGTAACCACTGCTATGAAATGTATGTGCACTAAAGGGGGTAAGAGAGTTTAACTTTTGTAAGAAAAATAATATAAAGATTTTGAAATCTCAAATAGACACTCTATGAGAACAGCATTTATTCAAATTAATAGTATTGCAGAAGTACAGTGTTAATATTTCTGGTCTAAAGCACAGTAACAGTGCAAAAAAAACATCTAACTAGGTGCCTTCTCATTATACAACTTGTGCTGTGATTTACGTTTGATGAAGCAGTGCCATAACAGTTACATTATAAAATAAAATGTAGGCGCGATATAGATTTCTTGGTTGTTTTTTTTTCTTTTGTGTTCTAAAAATTGCTATGAAGATAGAAAATGAAAAAAATTCTTTGGTATAATAGTATGACAGCAGGTATTTTATTAGTTTGTGTGTTGCACATAAAAAAAATTACCCTTTTTGACAATTCAGAGCAAAGTTTGATTATTTTGTTCCTCAAGAATTCTGAGGCTCCATAAAATTTAAAAAAGGACAAAATATTACACATCAATGGAAAAAAAAACAAAGGAGAGCTGTATAAGTAAGTAAAGATAACAAATCAATCTAGTATCCCCATATATATGGAGAAATGAAAGATTTCTAAAGAATCATATGATGTATAAATGTCAAATTTCTCATTTTTCATTTTTACAGCAAACAAAAAATAACTTAATTCATTAAATGTAGTTTATACTATCTATCATTTGAGCAATGAAAATAAGGGGAAAATGAAGCGTTTATTTTTTTTTAATCTTTCACTTCATTTCCTTATTTTAAAATAGTACAGAAAAAAATATAACTTTTATTAAATATGGACCCTTAATTAATTAGCTGCCACAAGGAGTTGTAGAGGGAAAATGTTGATGTACTGGAACTTTGAAAATATATGTTATTTTAAAGAGATGTTATAAAAAATTTATAATTTGTATAGGTGTACATAGTCCTACCTAAGACAATAACAAGCTCAAAACGAATTTGCAGTAAGCTAAGTCTTTTCATTAATTTTTGTAACAATACAGATTTAAATGTAAGTCAGTTTTTGTTTCTTTTTTCTCTAATTTTAAATCAGTATTAGTGTTTGGTATTGAAATATCTTGCATAATTTAAAAAAAAAAAAAAGAAAACCTTATGTCACTCTCCTCCATACCAACAAAGTTAAAGTTAAAGTTTTGTAATTATCAATTGTAATTATCAAAAGAATGTCCTTGAATGTAGGAACATAGACAAACACAGTATATTGATAATGTTTTGAATGATGCCCTTGTGTGTAAGTGAACACAACTGATATGAGATCATTGACAAACAGGGATAGAAAATTAGATGCATGCTTGGCAGAAAAATAGTGCAAGTGAAGCAAAACATTCTGCTGCTATAGTTACAATACCGTGTGAGGAAAACCAAAAACAAATATTTTTTTGGTAGAAGTTTTGAAGTCTTAACAAATTAGACAACATAGGATACCTTGAAATTTTGGGAAAGTATTCTCTCAGTTTTTGACAACTGTCTAAATTTCTTGTATTCAATCTAAAAGGTGTATAAATTAGAGAAAAAATATGGACTTAAGCGACATACTTTTTCAATAATACAAGAAGCCTTTATGCCCCACTAGGAACAATGAGAGGATTACAGCTTTACAAGGCAGATATAGGAATATAAAATTACTTTATTCTTTGACAAAATACTTTTAAAGATTAAAAAAAAAAGTTTATACATTTTTTATATCAAGGTAAAATAAACATTTGGCTACTGTTTATTATGTACTGTGCAATACGCAAACTTTTACTCAATTAAACAACACATAAAACCTTTTTTTAATTACCCTTATGTAATTTTTTAATAGTTCAAATGAATCTCAATCAAAACAAAAACTCTACCGTATTTTGTTTCTCGACTGAGAATAAAGCAAAAACAGAAACATCCAGGTTCTTCTTTTTTTCCTGTATCGGTCTATACCGTACGGTCCTGCTACATTGATGTCGGTATCAATTGATCTCATAAATATATTTCTTTGAGTTAGATAAACTCATGAACCTACACAAAACCATATTACGTGATATTTGCTGCCCAAACACCTCCTCAACACCTGTTTTAACATGCTTTTGGGGTTTTTTAAGATGTAGTTTACCAAGTAGACAAACATATGCTCATACAAATACACCATATACAATTCATGAAGATATTGCTTGTTTATAGTTTAGTAGATGAATGTTAATAAACATTTATACAGTTAAAAGTATTTAACACTTGACCACTACCGTTAACTTGTATCAAGTCATTCTAACAATGTTCTTGCTGTTTTACAAACCGGGATATGATAATAATCGTATGATGCAAGATATAATACCTTCATTAACTAAGCAACGAACAAAAAAACATGCAACGCTTCAGCTTAATATCATTACTGATTAAGATCAAGTAAGCTTTCCATACAGTAAAAAGGGACATGTGGATGAACAAGGCAGGGCAATAAAATGCTCAGTTTAATACATGTACAACCCTTGCTGGCTTGCAACTGTGCGACCGTTAAACCTTATTGTACGGCATAATGAATTCCAGTTACTCTGCTTGGATGTTGTTTGTTGCTTTGGCTTAGATTGACTTTAAAACAGTTTGTCAATCACTTGAAAAAAAAATTGTAAATTGTTACATTTTTACTGGGGATGACTCTTATAAACAGGCTCATTGCAAGAACCGAACTTTTAGCCTTTCCTAAATTGCAGATTTTAAAAAAATCCTCAACCTACTTAATCTAAACCTATATTTCATTTCGATAACAATTTTAAAAATATAAAAATTTAAGCTTAATCAGTTAATGCAACATTTTTTTTCAATTTTGGTGTTATAACAAAAAGAAATTACTCCTTTGGTCAAAAAGGACAGTGAGAAATAGATAAGAACCTTGCAAAAAAAAACAAAAAAACAAACACAATGTTCGCAAAAAATGTACTTTCATGTAAGAATGGAATGTGACATTTAAGTACTTGAGCTGTTGGCTCTTTAATTAGACAGCTTAATAATGTCTTGACCCAACAAAATTGTCAACTACCAAGTCTCAGTTTAGGAGAAAAAAACACAAAGATTTTTTTTCAAAATGTAAGTACAGAGTGTTCATGAAATTTCAGTTTGTCTCAAAATTAACTCAGAAAGAATAGTGAAAAGACAGACAATATGAAATTATATTTCCCCTCACTTTTTTTAACTCTTCAGAAACATGTACCTCATTTTTCCCCACATTTTCTTTTTCATATAGAAGTTGGATCAGGACAAAACTTTCTTCAGTCATTAACCTTTTCACATCACATACTCTTTGTTTCTAGTATTATTCCCTGTGAGCTGGCTGGCTAGATATTCCTAGCACATGATTGCTTTTTTATTTAAAAAAAAATCAGCAAAACTTTCAGTATTCCTTATCTGTTAGTCGTTTAATAAGGCTGGACAGATAATTTTTTAAAGTAAAATTTGGTTGCAATTTTTTTTACTAACAAAGAATTTTTTGTTAAAATAGTAGAAAATCAATGTGTTTGAATTGAAGCCGATTTGATAAGTAAAACCCAGTTCTTAGATGTAGGTAAACGGCAACATAGAATTGCAAGATAAAAAATAATTGTTGAAGAACCTTTCACAGACTCAAGATAAAATTCTGAAAACAGAAAAATGGTTATAAAAAACAATCGATAGCATATTGTCAAATCAATTTGTTTTTTTGGATATGGTAAAACATTTCAGAGCAGAGTGAACTGTGCACTGATCAGTGCATTGCAGCTTGGCTAGGATAAGGTCTATGATGCGGTGTGAGTGGGAGGAATAGAAAAGCTGCGCATCAAACGAATGTTGGGTGACATGAAAAGCTTAGTGACATAGTCCACACTGGTTTTAACTCTAAGCCATTGACACGTTTATGACTTTACAATGAACACCAAGTTTTCATAAGCATCTTTTTTAATCTGCACTTTATAAATGCAGACCAAAAAGATCTTCTGCGCTTTACAAATACTGACAAAAAATCTCTTTCAGGCTTCTGAATTCCAAGAATACCAATTGCATCACTTCCAGAGGGTTATAACTGATCACAAACTGAAACCTGGCTCAAAGTCAAAACAACAGTTTCTCTTTATTAAAAAGCTGTCAGGAAAAATCAGGCACAACCTCTTGAAGGGTATGAAATACGCTTTATGAAAACTGTAATAACTCAATGTGGCATCATTCCAACATGTGACTGATTGTCCTAGGCCACCTCACAAATCAACAAAGATATTTCTCAGCTTTAATTCATCAAGCCAAAAGAAAAAATCATATTTCTTTCTAATTACACTGTATAGGGTATAGAGATCCATCTACAGTGGGATGTAGCACTCTGCATAAGATCTTCATTCCCAACACTAATATTTCTACCTGCTGCATGGAAAGTCTTAGGCCAAGCGCAAATAGAGAGTAGCAGACAAGCAACGGACTAGTACTCGCCGAATGGCGCTAGTCTTAAAATATTTTGCCTTTTGGCTTTCAACCGGCGGCACTACAGTAGCCCTCCGCACTTGTGTGAGAAAAAAGGGGAGGGCATAGAGTGTAGAGGTACTCGTCTGTCGGTCTGGCAGACTGATGTACCACCGTGCTGATGATCATCTGGCAAGGAGACTGCTACATCTCCAATCAAAATTGATCATGAGCTGGTGTTTGCGATACGACTAGAACTCGTATTGTATGGCATTAGCCCTAGTTTGCACAGACCCTTTTCCACGACTTACAGTACAAAGAGCATTTGAAAATATAAAAGTTAAATTAAAATAATCATACAACTGGACCAAGGAGAAAATGATACGATATCAACTAAATAATGGTTTTGCAGCAGAAAAAAAAAATTGGTTGTACAGTCGGACCCGCGAAATCGGGAAATGCGAAATCGGGAATTTCTG
>BMAT01002581.1:51484-80647 GCA_019649035.1 Elysia marginata | reverse complement strand
CTCTGTTCTCTCTCTCTCTGCCTGAGTTTTACATTTATTTCCACAAGACGTCCAATTTTTAGTAAAAAAATGCAAAGACCCAGAAAATCAGGAAAACCCGGATAATCGGGAAAAGATGCCTTCTCCCGAAATTTCCCGATTAAGCGGGTCTGACTGTAATTGGCAAAAAAAATTGTTATGATAAAACATTGGTCCAAATATTTGTAGGTAGAAATATGAAAGGTTTCAAGGCAACTCAAGACTTTGCACAGTTGCTAAAAATTCTTTTGCCTAAAATTTTTTTGAGTGAGGTAAATACATTAAAGTAAGGGCAGCTATATATCTTCGGTTTTTACATAACTATAAGTGTAGGATATTTTCCTTCATTTTTTGTTGCAATGTCCAATCAATAATTAGAAAAGCAAAGAGTACATATCAGTAAGAATTAGAAGTTTTGAGCACAGTCAACACACCTTGAGTCATCCTCTAAAAATATATAAATATTTTTTAAAAAAGCAACAGAATTGACTAAATCCTGAGAAGGCCACAACATAGCTTCAGCATGTAGTAGAGAATCTTTACAACACAGACTCTTATCATGGATAACTAGAACAATTTTAAAAATACAAATCTGTCTACCCTGCGTTCATTTTAAATTTTTGTCACAAAACAATAGATTGAGCTGTTTGTCTCAGTTTGGAAAAAAGGAACTTTAAATCTTTATATCATTTGGTCATGCAGGGGCTGCCTCCACTATTTATTCTGATCTCTCGATCTATAATTTATATGAGACATACCTTAAATGTTATCGTTTGTTCCCTGTGATTATTGTTTATGGCTAAGTGTTGGTGCGCTTCCTGATTCAATAGTTGACTTTGGTGTGATTTTAATCTTCCTGCTTTAGACAGCAAAACCCTAAGCAAGGAGCTTGGCCATGAAACTTATTTTCAAGAAGCGTAGAGGTGACATGTTATATGCTTTGTTTCTCTCAGTGGCAAGGGGGTGGGTGCAGAAGCTGACATAAGTCGAAGGTTGGAATCATACTAAAGACAGACATTTCAGGCATTTCCACTTAAAGCCTACTTCTGTCCACTGCTAATTTCAAGCCTTTAAAATATTTCAATCATCATCTCAGTTTGGCCTGATAGAGAAAAAAAACACACAAATTTAGACTGTAAAAAATATAAACACTTCTTGACCGCTTCAAATGGCTAAGATATTTTCAAATATCACTATCTTTGACTGGAGTTTGGTACAGATTTTCTGAGTAGATTTGAATCTAAAGAAAAAAATTTAATTATCTACAGTTAAAATTGTTCAACATCATTGTGCCCCCCAAAAAACTCAAATATTAAAAGTATTTAATGAAATACTCAACTTGTTGTTCAAGTGTGAGCATTTATGCAAAAACCAAAGTCTTGCATCCAGGACAAATGAGTTGGAAAACACAAGTTCTTTTCAATCTAAATCAACAAAAGTTTTTATACCTTTCCACCAAATATTGGCAATTTTATTAAATTTTTTACAGTTGAGAGCTAAGAAAAATGTCTTACTCAGGGCAACAATACCTTAAGGTGAAAACAGCAACACCCAATTCATTTACACTGGACATCAGACTTAACTATTTCAAGATAAAAATTAATGTTAGCAATTGAATTCAAAAGGATGAAATGAGTCCCTTAAATTTGTGTTTTGGCTCTTTTCAAGTTTTCCAACTAATAAGAGATTAAAAAAAAAAAATACAAACAAACAACAATGGAAAACAACCAAACCTACAGATAAATATAAAAATTTACTGTAGAAGCATAGAAATAAATATTCACTACAAAACTATAACATTGGGAGTAATAAATGTAAGGTTAAAAATTCCATACATTTTTTAAAGTTAATAACAGCCAAATAATAACAAATGCACACAAAAAGGAGGAAAAAAAATTAGGAAAAGAAGTGCAAAAAGGGAAAAAATAAAAAAGTACATACTTTTTTTTTAAATATATAAATAGAAGACTAGAAAATTGGATAAAAATTGTCAACAATGATTTCCGTATTGGTGTATCACATACAGTGTAATCTGTCTTCTCTGATTTGTGAATATCCAAATAAGTTTGCTGCTACAAATATACCTTTAAACTCTCTGATGATTTAAACAAACTATTTCTTCCTGAGATTCTTGCTGGTAATTCACATTTTACATGCAAGAAACTACCAAAATTGTTTTCAAAATTACATAGCAAACCTCATACCCAACAACCTTGCACCCAAAAACCCTTGCTTTCCACCAACTGAAAAAAAGTCCTGTTTTGTTTCTCCTTTAACCGTGTTGAACTAAGTTTTATGGAAAAAACTGACTTTAAACCTTCTTTCAAAAACTTCTTTTAAAAAACTGGAAGTGAAGCCAAAACTGACAGTGGGTCTTGATTTTGCTTAGTCGGCTGGAGAGAGAGAGAGAGAAGGGGGCGGGGGGCTGATCAAAATACTTGAACATTAACGTAAGGCAAAAAAGTTAGCATTGCAAAGATTCGCAAGACTACCTAAGTTTGCTATATTTTCTATTTTCTACACATTACGAGGTTGATAGACAGTATATCATTTTCTCATTCCACTCACTTTGAGCTGTTTCAAAGAGACCGTGTTCTAAATGATCCTTGTTTTGAAAAAATTTACGCATTATCCTCACAAGTTTGTTGGATCCAAGGTCCAATGTAAAAGGATAATTTATTGGAAATAGACAAGACAAAACTACTGACTTTTAGTGACTACATATTTTTTCCAAATCTAGACACTCAATTGCCCATAGTTTTGAAAAATTTTATAAACTTTCCTGACAAGTTTGGAAGCAAAGATAAATGTACCTAATGAACTTGACAAAATATAAAAGAAAAAATATTTGTGTCATTTCAAACTGAGTGACTGTACATACGCAAAGTGAAAGAGTTCAGGTTTATTACTTGGCAAACATATTTCCTTCAGATAAATTTTTCAAGTAAGAAACATTTTAAGTTTTTAAGGAAGCCATATGGTTTTTGAAAAGAAAAAAAAAGAACTGAAAATAAGTCCAGCTTTGCATCTCACACAGAATTAGAATCATCAACACAGGTTATGCAATAAACAATAAATGGATTATAAAAAAAAACCAGAAAATCTGACATTCGGTGTGCCTGAGCTTTTGTAATTCAAACAATTCCAAAACTTGGACTCAATAACATTATTTTTTTCCAAACTGTGACATATCTCTTTTTTCATTGTGGCTTTTAAATACTTTTTCCAATAGAAATTTTATCTTTAAAAAGAAACTCAAAACAAAAAATCGGCAAAAATTGTCAAGTTGAATCAAGCTGGCCAAACACAGGGCCTGGAAGAGAACTGGATCAGAACAGATTAAGATCAATAGATAGAATATTTATTCAAATAGTTTAACAAGCATTCATGAGAATTTATCATTTAGGACTAGAGCTAACATGTAGTTTTACATCAGAATCATCATTTCTCCACTGTAAAACCCAAAGTTGGTCAGAGGCAGATCTAGGCAAACTACTTTATCACAGCAATCCTCAATTTCTGATAAATCATGTCTTCCTTCTACACAGCAGTTTAGAAATTCCTTCTTGTGACACATCACCAGAGAGCTCTTGGCATCACCACAGGATGAAACATTGTCATACTTAAGTGGAGCATCATCCTTTATTTTGCCTGTCTTACACCATGATCTTTTAACTTTACACTTGGGACAATCGTTCTTTGGGACACTTGGTTCTTTTAAAATAAAGTCACTGGACCTGGTCTTTTTTGGCTTTAATTGACATTCCTCTAAGTTTTCTTCTTTTCGAAGACCAATGGCTCTAACTAATCGAGATCCTAGAAGGCTAAATTTACCCTCTTTGCTTTTTCTCTCAATCTTTTCATTCCATGCATAGTTTTGTGGTGAACAGTGAACAACACATGGCTCTAATGAATTCCCACTATCAAAAGAGGAACTGCGCTTTATATGCTGTGAAAAGCCACCACATTGGTCTCCATTATCGTCCTCATTATTGGTGCTTGATCCGGTAGTTTTTGTATCTTTGGCACATCCTGGCAACAAAGAGGGAAAATAGAAACAATCATTACCAGCAAACATCTGTTTATTTATGCCACTGTGGAACTGGGCATTGTCTGTTGAATGCCTTCTGATGTTAGATGATGTTAATGAGGGTTTACTGATGTATGCACATGAACACATATTCATTCCGCTTCCACTGGGATTTATAGTACTTTCACACTTGCGACCAATGTCCTTACTCTCAATATGTGCGCTCGCCCCAGTTCCTTCTGAGATGACATAAGAAGATGCTATGACTTTTTTAGGAGGCTGTGCAGGGACTGAGTGACTCAGAAAGCTTTCAGTTTGTTTTAAATGTCTCTCTCGCCTATCTTCACCTTTTTGAGCAGGCTTTGATGTGGGCATATCACATATTGAAGCTTCTCCAAAAACAAAACTTAAGGGCTGGAAATTTTGGTCAAAGGCAAAGAAATAGGGAAATATGCTTTTTGTTTTTATTTTCTTCTTCGGCGGCACATCTTTTTTACACTTCATCTCCTCACTTGTACATGTTTTGCTTTCGTCTAAGACAGAAGATTGACTTTCTATTTTCTCAGGTTCTGCCCTGACCAAATTAGCAACATACTGTTGAGAACTTCTTGACAAACTTAGATCAGCAAATTTTGAAGATGATCCACCACCGTCAGCGCTATTCTTTTCTTGTTCTGAGAAATCGCCATTTGACTTTCCCATAAGTCCTGCATTAGCTGTCTCCTCAAAGTTTTCAAAAGTTGATAAACAAAGACCTGATTTTGCTCTCAAAGCTTGTTGACTGTCAACATCGGGCACCTTTAGATTTGTAAGAAAAGAGGTATTTTGTACTTTGCTAGGGCTGGGTCCTTGATTAGTAAATAAAGCTAAGTGTGAATGGTCCATTTCAATTGCTGTCTTGAAGTTCATTTGCTCCATTATTTCAATATTCTCACCAGAATGTTCTAGGCAACAGGGCAAATCTCTTTCACAAGCTAAATAAATGTCTTTGTAGGCAGCATACGCCTGCAGTGCATCTTCTCTTTCCATGTCCGTGAGGATGTAAGGCCTGTCCTCTCTAATGCTGCAGATGATGTGGACAGCGT
Organism: Elysia marginata; assembly: GCA_019649035.1. Taxonomy (NCBI): domain Eukaryota; kingdom Metazoa; phylum Mollusca; class Gastropoda; family Plakobranchidae; genus Elysia; species Elysia marginata. The sequence continues at coordinate 75,514 of BMAT01002581.1, read as the reverse complement.
TAAGCTCCATGTATTGTCATAAGTCTGGGAAGCGACCAGGGTCCTCTCTGTACTGGGAAGGAATGGTAAACAGGTCTTCTGCTAGCTCCTCCTGCCACTCAAAGTTTGTGAAGGTCACTTTGGCTGTGATGGTTGGAAACACTGGTATTTCTGGAAGAAAGTTACATAGGCCAAAAGTAAAAATCAAAAATATACTTCATATTGATCGTATCCATAAAACAAGGACCACAAAAACATTAAAGAAAAAACAATGCTTTAATAAGTGCAAAATAGAAAAATGGAATGGGGAAAATTGGGTTTGTTTCCATAAAACGTTTTGTTTCTATAAAATTATTCTAAAACTGGTAAGTTTAATTCAAGAAAATGGCTTTTAAAGGCGATTTATTCATCTTCTTTACATTTCAAATCACATACTGTTCAAATTTTTTCTAAAAAATTGTTACACTTTAATGCACCTTTCAAGCTTTGAAAGCTCAGAAAAAATGTTCAACTTCATGTTATCTGAAAACTGGGACACCCAATTCATTTACACTTGTTTTGAAAACTTCATCATTCTGCTAACATAATAGTCTATCTAAGAGATCGATCAAAGTCAAACTAGCCAACTATAATATCTTTGTTAATTATCCCACCATTTCAACTCAAAATTGTAAAAATCAGCTGGGCTATACATTTATTATCAAAGATATTGTAAACCTTTTTAAAATGCAAGAAAGAAACCTTTAGATGCAGTTTTGCTTGTTTTTCTGGGAGTTACTGATTTTGAAAAAGACTATGAAGTTAGCAGCGCGAAGACATGCTTTTTTTTTTCTTCAGAACTATAAGAAAACTTTACTTAAGATAGCAATGGAGTAGCAAGACACTCAAGATAATCTGTACCTATTCTGACAGGAAAGCCTGGGGGTAACTTGGAGGTCATGAAGTCTCTCAGTTTCTGAAACTGTTTAAATGGAGCCACAACTTCTAACACATCAAGAAGCCTGTAAAATAGTTCATCAAAATAATTAACTCATAAAAAAAATATTCATATAAACTAAATAATTCATTCACAAAATGCACATGAAAAGGGGAAGAAAACAACATAAAAAAAACAAAAAACAAATCAAGTGTTAGAAGGCCATCAGAGCCCTTTTTAAATGTGATATTTTTAAGGCCACATTTATAACCACTGCATTTCATTTTAAAAAGAATCATATCTATATGATGATACCACTTGTAAAATACCTTGCCAAAAAAATTGACATGCAAATTTTTAACTCATATTAACCACAAAACTTTGACATATGGAAATACTTACACTTGAACTGTCATGGGAAATTCATCACTCTGGGAAACAATAAGCACAAAAGTCAGATTAAGCATGTATGAACAAAAGAAATCATCTGCAACAGGGTTTACAAAACTTGCCGCTAAAGGCAAAAAATCTAAAACATACCTAAGGTTAAAAGTAACTTATTATATTAAGATTAAATGACTGGGTAAAATACAAGTTGCTATCTATAACTTAATACTGAGTAAGTTTATCTCTGTGCATGACAATGTGAAAGGCTGGCTATAATTTTTCAAAGGGTATAACTTTAGAAGTCTATCATTTATAAGAACAGTGTAACTTCTGAAAAATTTGTATTTCACCAAAAGGATCTCATCCTTGTTTCTCAAGAGCAGTCTAATATGGGGTAAAAAAGAGGGTTCTTTCTCAGGATAATAAAAAACTTGCTACATGATGAATTCACAAAAATTCTTATTACTACAGACTAACCTGTAAAACTGTAGCATCAACAAATGTCTTGCATTCTGTCCAAATGGGTCGTAAGTTGAATGGCTTATATTAAGATATAGGCTTTCAAAGTTGGGTGAGTGTTCAGAATTAAAATTTAATTGAAATAATGAGACTAGAACCATTTCTGAACAGTTTTCACACCTGGTCTATGTTGAAATTATATGTTTTATCTGTTTAATTTTAATAAGTATGGTTGCTAAGGTCTCTACACCTTAATAGTCGTTTAAAATTTAAGTGCAATTTTCCATCTTTTCTTAAATTTAAAAAGACCTTACCCAACTGACTTCGAATGACTATAACTTCCTACAGAAACATGATAGAGCTTAAGCGTTTGTTGTAATTGAAAGTAGAGAAAATAAGCTTTTCTGTGAGTGTGATACCAATACCTGACTACCTTCCAATTTTGACCTAAGACTCAATTTGGACTGGTTGCAAGACAAATTTTAACTTAACAAGTCGTTCTTGTTTCAATGAACCCTGCACTCACCATGGCAATGGTAGCTTTAAATGATTTTGAGCTTTCTTTTGAGATCCAATCTCGCCCTAAACAAGGAGGTTGTCCTGGGGGTGCATCCATGTAATCTTCCCAGGTATGACCTGACTTAACAGGTGACTGCAGAGATCTTCGTCTCTCTAGTTGCTGCTGTATCACATCAATAGACACCCAAAATATATAGCTAAAAGAAACAAAATCTTTGCTTTTTTTTCATAGCTTACAAAATGCTAAATAATTACAATAACTATGCATTTAATGTAATGAGAGACACTACACCAGCTAAAATATCTTTATGTGTAATATCAGGAGATAGAAATTCAGCTTTGACAGTGCATAATACATTACAACGCCTCAAGGCGATTTTTAAATTTCAATTGACAGTAAGCCATCACAATTTTACAATTCAAAGCTCGACTTAAAAACAACTTAATAACATTGCATATTCAGCTCAAGTATTAGGCTAATTTACCGACTAGAAATGTATCACCGCTTGGCACATGGGTTGTATGTGACAAAATGCATATGTGCCACCCCTTGGCTTCTCATTAAACTGCCTATAATCCTTAAGCATGTGCACAAAAAGGGCGCTCATCCCTCACTAACCATTTTTTTTTTCAAACAAAGTTTCCTGGAAATTGGCCCATGTTTGCAAGCCATTGCGGGAGGAACCATCAATTCTAAGGACAATTCATTCTCAGTTTCTTTTTATCATGGTGTCCACAGTTGATCTACTATTGGCTATTCAGGTCTAGATTCAAAAGTAAGGTATCTTCATAATATTCTAAAAATGGAATTCAGCATTCTGTTGAGCCAGTTTTTCTAAACCTAGTGCTTTACATACCAGATTATAAGGACTAGATGTAGATTCTAAAAAATTTTCAGGAGCTCTAAATTTTTTTGGGTTTTTTTTATCAAGGAAAAAGTGATCAAGCTATTGTTTGGAAGAAAATGTTATCAAATATTTGTTTTAAAAAGTTTTGCTATTTTTAAAAAAAATGGCAAAAGAATGGAAATAGTAGTTTTTGTGGAACACCTTTGAATTGTGTGTACAGAAGGAATAGTGATTGAATTAAGGCAAGTGAGTTTCTTACAGTCACTCTTTACAAGAATTAAAAAGAAAAAAATTCTGACTTACTTCTGTTTTTTTTTAAAGAAAAGATAAGAAAAGTAATAGATTATGATTTATTATTATTTTAAGAGAAAAAGAAAAAATATCTTGGAAAACTTACCCCATTTATGCCATCAACTGTGTTGTCCCAGGTTCCTTTGCTGATATTTTCCATTATAGCTTTATTTTTCTGAATGTCTTCTACACTCAAATGTTCACGCCTTTAAGAAAAAGAAAAGTACTCAAAAGTGATGAAATTGTCAACATACTAACTATACTGATTTTTTTTCAATTTTAACACATTTAGCCAAAAAAAGGAATGGAACAAAAGAAGTATTAAAATCTATGAATATAAGAAAGAGAAGTAGAGATACAGGTTATCAATTTTATGAGCAATGGAAGTGCCAACAAAATGCTTCAAAGTTTTCTTTGAAAAGTTTTTTATTTATAGATGAAGTGATACACTTGAAGAAATGAAAAGTATTGTAAAGCAAATTAATGGGAATACTAATTGCTAATGCTTTATTTCATCACCCTGAGAGTCAGTACACATTGGTTATCTCTCTTTGACTTATTAACCTTACCAATACATCATGTTCTATTATCATATACGTTCGTGAAGGGTAACCGTGTATATTAATTTTTTTAAATAGAAAACAAAAGCAGCCTAACTATCTTTTAGTGTGATAAATGTTCTAACTATTCATACATCTGGGTTCACAAAATTTAAGTACATAATAATCAAGGCTGCCTGCAAAAAATTTCCCCAGCCCTGAAACTGCTATTCCTACATTTTCCTATCCCTGAAAAAGAACCACGATAAATTCTGTCCATTATTACCTAAAAGTTAAAGTTTAATCATGATGTAAAAGTGTGCACCCATTTAGTTGCCTCTTACATTACAAGCTTGGGGTTAAGCAGCGGATACCATTCTAAACCCATGGATGCCGCTCAAAGTTTCTAAAACTACATGGAAATGAAAATCCTGTTCATGACTCTCATGTTCATAAACACTTTATGAAATGTGTCAATATGGCGTTCTTATCATTGTTCAAGGGATCAATCTTGTTCAAATTGTGTGTTCATTCAGTATCTCAGGCTAAAAAACGGAAAATAACTGAAAATGGCATCTCTGTTAATCCTTATCTACAATGATGGGATGAACACTCATCAGACCCTCTTGAAAAATGAGCTGATTGGGGTGAACTTCAAATTCTTTGATGAAGCTGGATGTCATAAATTTCTTCTATCCATTGAAAATTTTCCATAAACTTTATGACTAAGCCTCCTTAACGAAACTGATAATGGAGCTCCAATAAACTTAGATCATATTCTCAGGACTGGGATTGGGTCAGGGTGTACTCAGCTGAAATGTTGGGATTGAGGGGTGAGGCCTCATCTTCTAGATGGGCACAGGAGAGGGATAGACAGAAAGTCAAAGACACTGAGGTTAGACGTTTTAGTGCTTCAATGAAAACGAGGTTTGACAGAGAGGATAAGAGAATAGAGAGAGAGGAGAGAGAGAGAGGGAGAGAGAGAGAGAGAGAGAGAGAGAGAGAGAGAGAGAGAGAGAGAGAGAGAGGTCTAACTTCAGGTTTGTGCAAAAGGTTTACCCAGAGATGCGAACAGGAAAGGGACAAACAGAAAGTCAGAGACAAAGGGATATCAGGAACATTCAAGAAAACAAACTTAGAGAGAGAAAGAGAGTGATACAGATCTAATTTTAGGTTTATAGAAAGGCTTATCCAGAAATGTGTACAGGAGAGGGACAGAGAGGTATCAGGCACCTCAAAAAAATCAAAGTTTGAGAGAAGAGAGAGGGGGGGGTCTAACTCTAGGTTTGTGAAAAGGCCTACCCAGAGATGCGTACAGGAAAGGGACAGACAGAAAGTCAGAGACAAAGGGGTATCAGGAACGTTAAAGAAAACAAACTTAGAAAGAGAGAAGGAGAGAGAAAGAGACTGATAGTGATCTAATTTTAGGTTTATAGAAAGGCTTATCTAGAAATGCGTACAGGAGAGGGACAGGAAGGTATCAGGCATGTCAAAAAAATCAAAGTTAGAGAGAAGAGAGAGAAGAGCGAGAGAGAAAGAGAGAGAAGTAGAAGAAAAAAAGTTATGTAAAACTAGAGGTGCGCAGAGGGGAGGGACAGACAAAAAGTCCTAGATATAGAGAAGCATCCAGGGAAAGGAAATTTTGTCATTTTCAGAGGAGAGAGAAAGAGGGGATTGAACGAGTAAGGATATGAATTTGAAAAGGACATCTGAGAGCAATCACAGACGACGAAAGAAGATAAAGCGCACAGCAAAGTGAAAGGGAAAAAGCAAGTAAACAGCTTTTTGAGACTAAAACCATGTACATATATGAACTGAAATTTTGTTTCAGTTTCAGTTTCCTGATTTTTTTCAAGGAAAACAGGTTGACAGGGTCCTCGCATTGGTCTTTTTGATCTACTAAAGATGCAACTTCTACATCGCTTGCTTTGTTTTTAGCAAGGGGTGCCCAAACACGTAAACCCGCTACTAGATATGTACATGTATTTGTCTGTGCGTGCATGTGTATTTAGAACTTTGAACAACAAAAGGCGGCAAGCCTACAAATTAACTGTCAAACGTATTGTTGTAGATACAGACTATATCTGGAAACGTGAACTTCAAGCTTAGCTGACTGGGAGTGAGATCATCAAGGCCACCGAATGAATCAAACATATATAGCCAGATTTTTAGATCTGCCAGATTGCAGATTTTTACTGTGTGCGTGCGGCTTTTAGTCCTACATCATAGCTCCGCCGATCTCCGTAGAAACGCTGCTTGTTTTCTTTCCTGGCAACACTTATTTGTGTGAGTGTGAGCAACTTGGGTCAGACTATTATTGTTTAGCGGAAAAAATTGTTTACACAGTAAGCTTAGGCCTACGGTATATAATATTGTGATCTCTGCAACTTAGGCCTTGATTAGCCCATTTTTTTTCTGACCTTGAGAGCTGAACGGCACAAAAAAATTATTCCTCGAACTGAAATTTCCCGGAAATCTTGGCGGAAAGATCAGTACTACCCGGAATTCCGGGACAGCCCGGAAAACTGGCACCCTTGATAATAATTGCTAATCTAAGGTCAAACAGTTGATACAAGTACAGTTTTTGTCATTTGGGCACCGGTTTTACTTGAAGCAAATTGACTTATGGTCGGTATCCTTTCAATTGGTTTTTTTTTCTAAAAGCTAGGATTATTGCTTGTAGAAATGAATTAATGAGGAATATTGAAAAGCTGAATGAGAAATACTTATTACAAGTACTTTTAAACGAAGAAAAACCAACCCTGATGTAGGCCCCGATATACGAATAGGGTTAAACTTACTTAAACAATAAGCAGCCACCCATCTGCTATTCCTTTTTAAGTAACCAGCATACCTTTTTCGTGATTCCAAAACAAGATTGTTTACACTGTAAAAATCTGCTCTGTAGTCTCCAATCATTTCCTAAAAAGTAAGAAATACAATAATGATATTGTAACCTTAACTAAAAGTTTTATGACAAGTGAAAATAAAGCATATGAAATAAAACCAAGCAAAAAAGACACACATGTATTACTAAACTAGAACTATGTTCCTTAAGAAAGGCTTAAAATAAAATAAGAGCTGTTTTAAAAAAATGTATTCATATTTATGACTAAGATTATATTTGCTAAAGGAAATAAAGAAAAAATTTAATGCTACCGAAACCTCAACCTCATCAGCTTATTACATCAAAACTCAATCAGAACTATTGTTGTAGTAGGTTTAGTTATTTCCCAAAATAAGGTTCAAACAGAATTTTACTGAAACAGGAGAAAGCAGTACCACACTAAACTATTATAATGATAGACTTGTTGTTGAAGAATATGCAGAGAGGAAAGCTGAAAAAGGGCAGCTGAAAATAAGAATGTGTCTGTTGGGTTGAGATGCTTGAGTGAGGGGAGGTTATATCATAAGCACCTTCTTAATCTTTTCATGTTGTGTTTTAGATAATTCTGTTCTAACTATCACTGATTTGAAATATCCAACACCCAGAGTTGCCAAAAACCATGATGAACCGGCTCTAGTACTCAAAGACTTCACTTGTATTTTTGCAATGTATTTTGAAATTAATACTGACAACTACAATAATACTCCAGCAAAAATAATATATATTTATGTAACCTGAGGAGGTAACTTGCAGACATAAAGTGCTATGTCACAAAATATTCATCAATAAGGAATAAATTAGCAAATACAACAGGATTTCAAGGATATCCGACACCTCTGCCTCAATATTTTGAGAGAGTCCTTCATGAAAGTGTCAATTTTAAATGAGTTCAGAAAAGTTTTTCATTTATTCTTGAAGAAGTTAACTCCTATAATGTCAAAACAACTTTTACAAATGTCCCAAAATATCTCCCCATTATTGACATATATAGTTTCCCTCTTCATTAAATAATAGCAAATATTTTCTCCAGCCATGAGCCATAGCTTGTTTCAGTATATTTGGTTTGCCATCAATATTTCAGTATTTTGACAGCCAGTCTGAAAATTGAAATCAATATCGGGAATGATAATAGAGTGCAAAATTATCATTCTTGTCTGCAATTATAATATTATTTGGCTTCAAATAGGAAGTTTTCCGAAAGAAAACAATAATTTGCATTCTAATTTCATTCCCAATTGGCAGGCAGCTCTAGATATCTCAAAATTTTAAAAATCATAGGACACAAACAGAGAGGAAAATGGGGATATTGAAATCTCTCTAAACGTTAATAGTTCTTATTGCCTCTGTTGTTTTAAAAAAAGGGTCATAATGAACAATGGATTTGGGATTTTACATAAAATGCTAAGGGCAAACAGTTACATGCAACAAAGCTGTAGGATACAAGTGCCTTTTTCAGTCTGAACAGCTAAATGGTAAAAAAATTCTGTTGATTCTCAGTGTTTTAAGGTCAGACCAACTGTTGGCAATTTATTATTTAAGTTCAGTATCATAGGTTTTACGGTGTGCAAAAGAGTCAGATGTTGAAATTTTTATATTAGAAAAAAGCATTTAGAAGTATATTTTTTTCCTCTCTTTCTTGGGGCCTAGATAGCTCAGTTGGTAGTGGCCATACTCCGTGGCCCAGTGATCGTGGGTTCGAGCCTCAGCCCAGCACAGTCCGGGTCGGTGTCAGTATAATGTGACCCGCTGAGGCTAAGTCATGGTATCCCCGCTAGTCTCTGGGTGGCAGCCCATACCTTGTCATTGAGACCCAAGCCCTGAGAGCACCTTTGAAGTGGAATTGGGCTTGTAAAAATATCCTTCAATAAATCAATCAATCAACCTCTCTTTCTTTATTTCGTAAAAGAATTAAGTCTAATATCTGTCCACAAAATTCAGTTTTTTACATTTATAAGCTCAGAAAAACATAGCATTCATAATACCACTGCCATGTGAAACTTCCATGTGTGACACATTTGCTCTGATTATATCATCCATTCATATAGTTTGTCCAAAGAAGGAAAATAATGATCATGTTTTTGTATTTTAAAGAAGTACACATTCCATTAATGCATGCTATTAAAGGTTCGTACAGGCTTGCTTAGATACCTCTGAAGCGTTTCTTTTAGCTGCTGCTTATAAAGATATTGGTTGTACTAAAAGAGTTCTCTTGCAAAATGACTTCCATATTGACTAACCGACTTATCCTCTCTGAAGAGCCACCCACTCTGAGCTCTGGAGAAGGATATCTTCTTTGTGGACATCTGCGCAGCTACTATGTCACTGCTCATTAATATGTCAACTTCTTCCTCCAATTCAAGATCACTATCCTGTTAAAGTGTGTAAATATGAGAAGACAAAATGATGAGTGAAGGTTTAATGTAAAAAAACAGATACTTCAAATCCCAAAGGAACAAACTATATCTCAAAATTTTTCATAATTTAAATAATCAGTAAGGATAAAATCGGCAATGTGAATACTGTTCAAATTAAACATGTATTCAAATTATCTAGGTTTGAAATATTTGGAATCAACTGTATTAGGTACTATCAGCTTAAACTTTATCAAAAGAAGGACTTTAATATCCTTAGAATTACATGAGAACAAAACTAGACAAAATTGATTTTTTTTAATGACCACCTTCTGAAATTATTGGAGAAACTAATTGCAGGAGATTTCAGTATTCATGTTAAACTCATGCACCATATCAATTCTATCCATTGCATTATACAAAAAATATATAATGAATGCAGTGAGGAAACAATGAGCCTAGACACTACATGTTTAGCCTTGAAATATAGTTCTGGTGGCACAAAATACAAGAACAGATCTTAAAGGCTGAACCCACGCATGCAAGTATCTAAAGAATATGAAGGAATTTGCTTCAGTGTCCTCACCTGTACATTTTACATTTTGGCATTCTGTTTTCATCTTACTGCTAAAAAAAACCTATCTTACAAAGTACATTTATATTGAGCAAAACAAAACTTGAAAAACATATTATCTTCACTAAAATTTTTTTTAAAGATTTTGAGCATTAAAAAATTTACACATTTTTTTTCAAATGTCATGTGAGAATATTCAGACCTCATATCTGACTCGCTGAAACACTTCTGCCTTATTGTCCAACACAGAAAGGCTTTGCCTAGGCTTTGATTCGCCATTGAAAAGAAAAGTGATGTCACCACGTTCCCATCGCATTTCGGTAAAATCTACCAGAGTTGTATCTAGCCTATACATGAAAAAGAAAGTGAAATTTCAAAAACCATTTACAAAAAGTGGTCAAAATTATTTTTGCATCACATCAGAAAAACTTAAAGTCTCCAAGACGTCTGAGATATTTTGGGTATCTGGTAAATACTGAATCTCATATCTCAACTAAACAAATAACAATAATACGAGGGACGTCCGAAAAGAATCAGGAAAAAAGGCATAACTCTTGAACCAATCTATATTTTTTTAATTCTGTGAACAGGAAACACTAGTAAATTATCTTACACGGTGCACAGTTTCGGCTTCATTGATGAACTTGCTATTGAACACTACTGATTCCAAGATGGTTACCCCCATCAAAAACTGGTCAAAGCTGGAGGTCAGACCTGTTGTGCGTTTTTTGTTTTCTAAAGAAATAAGACCTTCTGAAATTCATAAACAAATAGCAGAAACATATGGTGAGGGTGCTATGTCAAGATCTCAAGTGTATCAATGGTGTTTTTGGTTTGGAGAAGGCGGAACAAGTCTAGATGACGAGTGAAAGTCTGGCCGCCCCAAAACATCGACCAATGAGAACAGAACTCGTCTTGACGAGCTTATCAAATGTGACAGGAGAATGAAGATACGCGAGATTGCTTTGAAACTCAAAATTCCAAAGAGTACAGTTCATGAAAAAGTCCATGACACTTTGAAATATAGGAAGCCGTCTTCAAGGTGGGTTCCGAATGTCAATGCAGGATCACAAGCTTCAAAATTTCACAACGCCTTCTGCTGTGATGCCAACAAGACAATGGAGATGAGGATACGACGCATATTAATATCGGAACTGGTGGAGACTTTCAAGTAAAGAATAACCTATTTGACAATCTGATTACTGTTGATGAAACTTGGGTCCATCTCAATACCCAAGAGGCAAAGTGTGACTCCATGATTTGGAAACATCCATCCTCTCTTGTGACCAAAAAGTTCAAAGTGCAGAGGTCTGCAGCTAAAGTGATGGCTACCGAGTTCTGGGATGCAAAAGGTGTGATCCTCTGAGACATTTTGCCACTGGGTCAGTGTATCAATGCTACCTAATGCTGCAGCATATTTGACGGCCTCAGAGATACAATTCGTCGCAAAAGACCTGGACTCTTGAGAAGGAGTGTTGTGCTTCAGCACGATAATGTGACCCCTCATTCAGCAAAACTTACACAGCAATGGCTGCAGCGCTACGGTTGGCAAATTCTTCCTCATCCTGCAAACATTCCAGACCTCGCACCCTCTGACTTCCATTTGTTTGTACCCTTGAAGCATCATTTAGGAGGCATGGCTTTCGAGACAGAAGGTGACCTCGTCAGTTGATTGAAGAACAGGTTTGCACATCTTGACCTTGATTTCTTTTGAGTGGGTATCTATTCGCTGCTGTCGCGCTGGAAAAAATGCATCAATCTCCATGGAATTACGTTGAGGAGTAGACGAAGAGTGACACTTAATCTGTGCGACTGTCAAATTCATCCAATTAAAGCTCTTTCAGTTATGCCCCTTTTCCTGTTTCTTTTCGGAGGTCCATTGTAATATAATGAATTTATATACCGCATATTCATAACTCTTCATTTTCCTTCTATGAAGCTTCCTGTTAGACTCTCTTAACACAAATCACCTTTTTGTATCACTATCAGAGGGGTTTTTTTTATAGACATAAAGAGATGGATGATATTGTCAAAGAGCAAAATAGTTCAAGGAGTCAAACCAGCTTCATTTGATTAATAAGCAATTATTAACATAATATGACAAAATATCTGTGTCTATGTGTGATGAATGCTGGAAGGTTTTGTATATCAAGTTTTCCTCATTATTCTCAATGGGTGTAACTGTCACTGGCAATTCAACTGTAAAAATACAGAAACTTATTAAAAAAAAAAAGAAATAATAAATCATATACATTTAGCAGATTAAATTACTCATGAGCAGATAAAATAGAAAATGATAATTTAGAAGCTGTTTCGTATTAACCACAAAAACTTTTTTTTACCTTATTCTAGAGCCTTTCTTTCGTATTCTGCAAATATCTGATGGCAACATTCTTGAAACCAGAGGAACTGAAAGTAAATAATTTTTTTAAAACAGTGATGAAAAATAATTTATCCAAACTAAGTGATACTTGGCTTGACCAAATGTGTCGCATTCTGTCCAAATGAGTTTTAAGTCGCATTAATTAGTTTTGAGATATGGGCTTTTAAATTTTAGTGGATGTTCGGAAGTGATTTTTATATTAACACTCAAACCATTTCTTAACAGTTTTCACACATAATTAAAGTTAAAATTTCATGTTTTGTGTGTTTAATTTTAATTGGTTTGAATGCCAAGGCCTCAATACCTTAATAGTCATCTAAACTTTAAATGTTATTTTCTTCCTTTCCTGAAATTTCAAAAGTCCTAACATTGCCGACTTCAAAAGGTTATGACTTCCTAGAGAAGCATGATAGAGCTTTTCTGTTTGTTGTATTTGAAAGTAGAGAAAATGAGCTTTTCTGTGATATCAATATCTGACTACCTTAAAGACTCATTTTGACTGGTTGCAAGACAAATAGGGCTTTTTTACAAATCAGGGGGCCCTAGATAGCTCAGTTGGTAGTGGCCTCGCTCCGTGGCCAAGAGGTCCGGGTTCGAAACACAGCCGAGCACAGTCCGGGCCCCTACTGGTTGGGTCGGTGTCAGTATAATGTGACCAGCTGAGGCTAAGTCATGGTATCCCCGCTAGTCTCTGGGTGGCAGCCCGTAAATTGTCATTGGGACCCAAGCCCTGAGAGCACCTTTGAAGTGGAATTGGGCTTGTAAAAATACCCTTCAATCAATCTACAAATCAGAATATTTTACTTGATCAAATAGCTGTTTGAGATGAATACCAGGATTTTCTTTTCTTTTTTTTTAAAATGTCTTTTTTTTATACTACATTTATATATGGCATTGATTTGGGATCTTTAAATGAAATTATGCGCTAAAGTATTGCCGGTCAAATAAAAGTGAACATTAATGATTACATGCTAACTTAACTAATTTGATTTCTAATTATGCTTCTGATGTGAAAAAAAGAGTAGCAATATTCAAGTCACGCTCTTTATATGCACTTTTAGGCCTGGCTTTAAAACATGTGTAAAGTTGGAAAAAATGTAGAGAGAGTTACCTACCCCAACTCTGAAAATCCCATTTTAATTCTAAATCAAAATCTCCTATATCTTTCAGAGCTTGGACTAGCATAGGTCTCCGCTCCTCTAGAGATTCCCTGGATTGTTGCTTAAACTTTCTTAGGACCAGGAGAACTGAAAGAACAAAATTTGCAGAAAATCATGATAATTTAAATAAACTGATTCAATAAAACAAAACAATTATTCTCTTTTACTGACAAACACACATCTTTTTTTTTTCAACTTCTCATGTTATACAAAGATTTACTTAAAAAAGAGCTTCAGTACATAAACAAAAGACAAGCCAGTTTAAAAATATCAAAAGGAAAATTTGGGAGGAATACTCAAAAAAAAAAAAAACAATGTACAAGTAGACCATACAGTGTGGATGAAACAAAGGCAAAAAAATATACACTTCAATGTATTTAATGAGCTTACAACATAACTTTCACCAGTCACATTGTCAAAGCACCAAAGTTAATGTTGCATTTTTAGAAAACCGCACTAAGGCTAGTTAAAGCTGAAGTGCAGGTCTTTAAACGCAATATATTTATTAAATGGAAAAAACAACCTTATTATTTAAATGACATCTTATACAGGAAAGTCCATTAAAAATTACAATACTGAGGATGGCGTATGCAACAGCACATCTTTTCTAGTTTAAAAAAAAATGTGAAAATTTGCAAGCGGAGAAACAATTTTAAATAATGTTTTGGAAAGCCTACAACATTTCTGAAAACAAACTAATTACAGCCTGCGTAGCATTTTTTATCACATGTAGTGTGTGTTTCAAAGTTGACATTGAAAAAAGGTGATAAATTATAGCCAAGCCTATCAAATTAAAAAAACAATTAAGCAAACCATAAAAAACCCTAAGGACATATCAACACGCATGAACACTGCTGAAAAATGTAAAAACGGAGCTACATTAATTTATCAATGCTTTTGATGAGATAACACAACATGACTCGAAGATTTTAAGCCAAATGATCTAACACATTTATTTAACCAACGTTAGACATGATCTAAACTTGCATGATAAATGCTTGACACTATTGAAACAAAACTAAGAAGCTAGGAAAGCATCTATACCAACAAAAATATGAACAAGCACTCACTTGTTTGTCGATCCCCATAGCTGATTGCCTCTGCAAGTGGTGTCCACCCCATGGCATTTTTAATTTTTATTGGCGCACCATGGGCCAAAAGCAAGTGAATACACTCTTGAGGGTATACAGAAAATAAATTGAGTTAATTCAAGGCAACACAAGCATCTAAAATATATTGCGGAGATTACTTACACCCAGTTCATTTAAACCCATTTAAATTTAAAACTAAAATACTAAAAAACATTATGAAATGTAACAAATTTTAACTTTCACACACATAAAATTAAACTCCTTCACTTTTTACTGGGAATTAAAAATACATTTACATATCTAAATGCAAAAGCTGAAAAAAAAGTGAATACCTTTGTGTCCAAGCATGATGGCAATATGAAGAGGTGTGTTTCCTGAGGGAATATAAAGTTCAGAATAAAACTTTTACAAAGAGCTTATTAATTTTCCAGAAAGGGGAGCGAAGTAATTAATTTAAATTAAACCAATTTAAAAAACAACAAAACCATCTCTTCTTTTCGTTTTATAAAAAATTCATGGAAATGCTGATCATTAAAAAACATGTAAGTTTCAGTCGTTTGAGTTGTTTTATGCCTAGTAAATCTTTGTTACAGCATTACACAAGGAAATGTCACAACATAACCAAGGTGTTACTCAGTCAAAAGTCAAAGTCTGCTGTTTAATTCTTATCAAAGTATGCAAGGCTCAAAAACCTTTGGTTTTGAATTGAAATAGGACTTAATTTTTTCAGTTGTCAGTCCAGTTAAGTTTTAGCGATAATTTAGTTTTCTCGAAATTTTACTATTTTACACAAGTTTAAACAAAGTAAGGCTAAGGTAAGTCTTCAATATTGAGCTGAACTTTGTATCAAATGTTGGATGTTTGGAAACCACTCTGCATCGCTCAACTTTCAAATACTGTTAACTCACTCAGTCTTTTAAAGCTTAATTTATACAGCTCTCTTCTAGGTCTTATTGTTAGAAAGTGAGATGCTACTTTCACTGTTGGTGAGTGCTCCTCTCTGGGTTCAGAAGGTAGATTTGTGGCTAAGTCTTCAGAAAGGATTAAGCCATTTACTCAAAAACCTAAATCTAGTTTAAATTTCAAATTGCATCTAACATCAAGTGTTATAAATTTTTGGAAAGCTTATGACATGCAGATATCAAATATCTAGTTTGTATAAGCAGGGGCCTCTTCCAAGGAGAGTAATAAGGTGAGAAAGTTATCAGTTATTACCTTTAATGTGTAAAAAAAATTTATTTCCCACTTAAATTAAATTTTTCTAAATAAGGATGGTATATGGTACGAAAAAATTCTTTTTTTTTTATTTAGGTTTCAGTAAGAGCATTTTAATGCTTTCAAGAAAAAGGTTGGTACTTTAAAGGATTAATTAGATCATTAAGTGAGCTAATTTAACTATTTTGCTCATCGGTTTTTGCAAATTTGACTAAAAAAAAAAATATGGATATAGAAAATCTAGTCTTCCACCGCCAAAGGCATTCTCAAGACTTTACATATTTCCCCCAGCAGGCCAATACACACCAAAGCAAATTCAACTCATATTTAAGAGCATTACCGCAGGGCTGCCTATTAGGCGCTCAAATACTAACATTCTACAAATTTCAAGCATTGCCATTGCCAGGTACCCATTTTACAGGTGGGTGGACTGAGGAAAGTGTGGATAAATTTCTTTCTCAAGGCAGTTACAACATGCGTCATGGTTGGGAATCGGACCCGCAACTGCCTGATCACAAGCCTGACGCGGTAACCACTGAGCCACGCCTCGCTGTTCCACTAAGCTGTAATTCTCATTTTAGAGTTACCTCAGAGTTATATTTCACTACAAAATTCTGCTTAATTTCATACTTTTTGTAATTTTTTTTTTTTTTACAAAAAGTAATGACTGAGTTAGTAAATACGCCTATATCATGCTAAAAGCCTATTTCAAAATTACTTGTGATGCGATGCTGCCTCTCCTAAATTCCCTATAAAATGCCGTAACATTAAAATCAATGTTTTCTTTTTAAACTTCCAGAAACGAATTTTTAGTTAAACGGAAGGCCTATCTTTGTGTGTTCAATTATTCCTATTTACTGTTATGTCTTAAAATTGTATACTTGTCTTTATTCACCCTAGATGTTTACAATTTATTTATCTCTCTCCTCTCTCAAGTTAGTCTTTAGTTATTTCTACAATAAATAGATGAGGGGAAAAAACTCACAATGTGACTTTGACCTCTATTTTTTGTATGTTTTCTATCTGCTGAGTGACATTGTATTTTGTGAAAATAATAGGTGTTTCATTCACCATCAATAAATTTTAAGAACAGCTAAACTTTGCTTCAAGCTATTTGGCCACTGCTATGATGACCATTCAATTATCTTTTTTCTTTCCATTCTGATACTAATGTTTATAGATCATATTCTTCTATGCGTGCAAAGCACCCTACCCTACTAATTCCCTTATTCCTAGCCATAAAATTGTTTTTCTTTCGTGATGTAGACTAGTACACACCACTCCACTCCCCCGAACCTAGCTTTTACACATATTATGTTTTCTACCAGTATATTATAAGTTAATAATTTGTACTTATTACGTAAATATTTGGTTTTAGCCTAGAATTGAATGTACCAAAATATCACTATCCAGCAAGAAAACAAGTGTCCAGTATGAAAAACTTCGAAAGAATCCTTGTTAATAGTAATAATATAATTGAAATTCATAGTGTTCTCTTTTTATACCTAGACCTACAAATCTAGGTTTGGTCTTTTCCCTTGTTTAGTGCCGTTTTTAAATCAATCCATCAACTTCCTAAAAAGCAGTAAAAAGTGACTTTAGGGACCTCCTCATCAAGTTTTCAAGAGTTAATTGATTGAAAAAACAATGATCGCAGCGCCTATAAATCGCCTAAAAAAACAGAAAGGGCCAATGAGCAGACAATATCAGTAGATGGCATAACTTTCAACATTCTATTCAAAGTCAACAAATATTCTGTGCCACTCTAAAGACATTTCATCCAATTAAAGCTATAAATCGTAATTTCATCTTGCTGCAAGTTATCTACAAGGAGTGCAACAGTCTCTCGCTACCAATTAACCGATAGTGAATGATCTGGACCCACCTCAGTTTTCCGTCAAAATCAGGTAGTTTCGAAAGTTCTGTAAGCTTTACAGAGGTAAATTAGACCTAATTTGCGTAAAACCTGTTTGGCAAATCAAAAAATAGTCAACCATCTGTTTTGCGTTAAAATGAAACTAGTATGGCGATTTTAGTACTTTGATAGTCTTAGAGTCGACATGAAAAGTTTGTTTTTAGACCTGATTTTGATTTTTGTCTGCCTCACACAATGCCTCAAACAGGCAAACTTAAAGTCTTGTAATTGGGCTGGGTTTTTTTTTAAACCATTAGACAAAAACCTCCAAATTTGAACTGAATGTGTTTAATAGTTAGATCTAAATTTTACAAGTGAACCCATAATAATTTCAAAACATAGCCGTTTGATGGGTGTGGACCTTAGATTCTATTTGAAGTTAGATCTTGGGTTGTTGGTGTGTAAACTTATTAGTCTGAAATTCAATATAGATGCTGTAAACAGATAATGAACTCACGCACTAAATAACAGTAATTAACAACTATCATTATCAACGAAATCCTTCTTTGAGCAGTTTTGTAACATTTGATCTAAAGAATGCCTCAGAAAATATTTGTGTTAACTTTAAAAGTAAAACTAAATGACTTCACAAAATCATTTTGAAATTTCATTTTGCATTTTTGCCACTTCCTAGAGAGTTCGCCATATAGGCATCTAGATCTAGTCCACCTGAGAACCTTTACAAATTATATACTTCAGGTGTATGAATAAATGTAAAGCAGTTCCAGAATAAGATCCTTATTATAAAAAGGCTCATTTTTATTGATCTGATTATCTTATTAGTTTAAATAAGAACCAAGTTTCAGGATTGCTTCTAAAGACACACTGGATAGCTGGACCCAGATTCGGATCTGCCTAGATCATCTAGATCTAGCGTCTACAACTTTTAAAGTAAAAAATGTGTATTATAAATCATGGAGAGTGGTAAGTCATGACTAGAATCTATTAGATCTATATTAAAAAAAAGTTAAAAATCGGCCCGCGCTTTTAAAATCTATTGTATCCTCCGGGATGGAACAGTCATAAGAACTGAATTTGGAAGTTAATCAGAGTTAACGTAAGTATTTAGGGTTTTAAGTATTATTTTCAAAGTGGTTGTGCAGTACGGAAGTCTTCCCTCTACTACTAATACTAGATCTAGACCTTGAATTTGTGCTGAAGATTTACTCAGATTGACATAATCTAGATCTAGATTTTATAGTAGCCCTACAAATACCACCGGGCACTGCTTCTGCGGTCCCATCTGGCCTTGAGTCTTGACAAAATAAAGCCATTATAGCCATAGGGGCCTATATCGATCTAGATCTAGTTGGAAAGACCTATGGATCTACTCTAGCAAAAGATTATTTATAAATTGGCTTAGTTCCATAAGTCAGATGTTAAAATAATGTAGATCTACAATATGCTAAAACTGTCGACTATGATCATGTATGATGAAAGGAGATCTATGATTCTCTTCATAATTTCGCTTTCGTCGTCCATGAAACTTAACCAGTGCCGAAAAACATGAAAATTAGATTTCAATGCTGACATCATTTAAATTATACAGTTTAAATTATTTCTCACCATGATGATCTCTCTGAGAAACGTCGCAAGTTCTGATAAGTTTAGACACCAGTTTTATATTATCGTCAAATACACTTCGATGGAGTGGATACCCAACTGTCGCCATTGCGGATTCTAGAAACGATGGAAGCGGTGAAAACTCTTATTTGGAGTTACACTTCTCCCATACTTAGATTTACATTTTGTGTATCTTAGATTCTAGGATAAGATAAACAAAATGTCAATCTTACTAATTCACACTCAATGAATCAATTCTTATCACAAGATGAAGATATCTAGCCTACTGTTGTTGATGAAAGCAGACGGGGGGATCTGAGCAAAACATTACTCATAACTAGTAGTTTCGAGAAAAACTTCGCTTATAGAGCAGAAGAGTGGCTTTTATGCAAGTGTTGTTTTTTTTATTTAAAAGAGTTACGTTAAAAACGTGGTTTATTAATACTATAATAGGCCTTCAGTTCTCGGTAAAAAAAAAAAAAAGGAAATGTGTTGGAATAGGTTGCTGCAAATAGTTTAAAACAATTTTAAAATGAGGAATTTTTAGCTCTGAATTCAAATGACAAACGCAGGACTCTGTTTTCGATTGGCTTTATGAAACATGAAAACCCGACCACAGCTCCAACGGTCTCGCTGCAACGGTTGTACATTGCCACGCCCACTTGTCTGGCATGTTACTTACCTTTATTATAATGTTGATCTCATTACGCAATCTTATCAGTGCATGATCCCTTATACTCACACGCAAAGGCGTATCACAAATAATTGTGCCTTTGTTTAAATAGATCTACACTGCGATGGAAAGGTGTAATCGCTAAGGTATCATGGTTTCATCGATCGAAAAGTGAATAATATTGGTCACCAACCACACACTACAGTAACTTAACAAATAGGTAATATTCTTAATTAAATGGAAATACTACTTAGCAATACAACTGACAAGAGCGTGAAGCGGTGTTGAATTAGCCAACCTTATAGATTGTTTACATTTCTGTAGTGTACATCTGCGGTGATCTTTTTGTTGATTACATGCATTAGTCGAAATAGAGCGCAAGAATATACACTGTTAGGTTAGAGCTCGATGACAAGGAGTATCAGAACGACAGCTGATCAGTAAATATTCAAATGCCATTATGTTCAAGAATTGCATTCTATGATATTGACAGGAAAAGGGAAAATAAAAAGAGATGAGGGTAGTTTAGGTTAAGTGTGGACATTTTTTTAACAATGAAACTTCGAAAAAAGAGCAAGACATGTGATGGAATAGAACAGAAAATTATGGAGGTATGGAGGGAGAAATATTTATAGGAAAGGAGAGATATTGATTAAGATATTTACCGAGAGAGACAGAGACAGGGAAAATTAAGGAAAGAAATTAATCTCCAAATAAATTAGTACAACTAGAAAGAGAAAAACACTGATAAGTCTTGAATAAGACAGGTAGACTGAAGAAGAGAGACAGGCAGAGACAGAGAGGCTCTAATTAAGGGGAGAAATTCAACTCCAAATAACATAATGCAACAAGAGGTAGAAAGGCACTAAAAAGTCTAGAATAAGTGAACCAAAAAAGAGTGAGAGAGAGAGAGTGAGAGAGAGGGGGGAAGGGAATAGAGAATGGAGTTAATCGTTTGAGTAGAATATAATTTACAGTGTCGACCTGTAGCCTGGTAAAGAAATTTGACAAGGCGACATAACTAGATTATAGGCCTAATGAAATAATAATCACCACTGGGGTAGTCACTTGGTGTCATGTATAAGAAATATATAAGGTTTGACTCTGCGATAAATACAGCGAAATGCATACTTATTAAGTATTCAATTGAGCACTGTAAAGTTTTAATGTGCTTAATCATTTCCCTCGATTATAAATTAAATGTTACTTGTTACTCCAGTCTTTTCTTTTAATATGCCCTGTATGTTTGTGTCAATTTTTTAAATTAATTCTATTTAACTAGTTTCGGGGTTGTTTTTTTTTAAATTACTGAAAGCGAATGCCTATCATTTTTATTAATGTGTAGCTTACAATGATGTCAAAAACACTGTGGACTATTTTTACAACAGTTACTTTATTAGTTGGGTTGGGCTCCTAAGAATGCGTGAAATTTCTACCAGTTTAAAATAATACTGGTAGTCTTATTTAAGATTTCAATCCTCTTTGCAACCCAATCATTTCAATCATGTTGTAAAAACCGTGCAGTGTCTATTACAAAGCAAAGTGTCAAACTCAAATGGTTTTAATCTGAGTTTGGAATCGTCATCAGCTCTTTATTTAAATGCAGTTTGATACAAAAATACTCTCGGAATATGTGAAGAGTTTAATAGTTTTTGCTTTTCTGTGCGCTATGCATAGTATACCACTGAGCAAGGGAGTAAAAATAAATTAGTGGAAAAAAAGAGAAACGTAGAGACAACAGTTTTTTTTTTTCTCAAAGTAGAAGCAATTGAACTTTTCAATAATATTTTCGCAATTAAAGTGTTATTTGGGTCTTCTATAACGGGGGTAGGTTGTGGAGAGACAAATGGGTTGGAAAGGAGAGAGATAGATATAAAGAAAAGGGGGGAGACAGAGACAGACAGACAAAGTTGGACGGAGAGACAGGCAGACAGACAGAGAGGGGGGGAGTGGAAAACGTGGAAAGAGACTGATAACGAGGGACGCGGGCCGAGGGGGCAGAAGTGAAGACAATGTGCCTTTTCTCCTTCTATTGATACTATCGCCATTACAACTTCTACTACTACTACTACTACTACTACTACTACTACTACTACTACTACTACGGTACTACCACTACTGCTACTACTACTACAACTACTACTACTACGGTACTACTACTACTACTACTACTACTACTACTACTACTACTACTACTACTACTACTACTAAGCCTACTACTAATATAAAAGAGCACAAACTGGGGTTTGCTAGACGACTACCACTGCAACGGCATGGTTTTAGCCCTAGTGTACGCAATTGTTTGTTAGTGTAGTTATAGACCTATACTCTAGCCGGCACTGTTCCGAGACAGTCGCGCTTGTAACTGAGAACGGACGACAGCGAAGCAAATTTCACATAACGTTAGGTGTGGGAAAGTCTTAGGTCATGCATTACAGGCTTTAAGCAGCAACGCGTGAGTATGACGCGAACGTCTGTGGCGTCTATTTTTAGAAACTGGTTTCATTATTTTTATAGTTTCCTCAATCTGCTTTCCCGATTTTCACGTACGCGTAGTGCGACACGGTGCGTGTGCTAAAGGTCTCTATTATCACGGAATGGACGCGTTGTGCGCCTTGTGAGCTTGTATGTCAACCTCCCGCCATACACAGAGAAGAGTTTCTTGACCACACCGCTAAGCAAACGAAATTCAATATCAAATTTGTATGTGGGTTTTTAAGGACGAACTTCGCCCGCATGATATGTGGGGATCATTTTGAGGAAATTTGGCAGCTCAGGGCGGAGAAAATTATAGGCTACCTTTGTGTTTTCATTATCATCGTGCTGTCGCTTTAAACACAAGGATCCTATTGTTTATACTATTGCATGTGATTATTTGATTGCTTGTATCGATAGCCTCTTTAAATGGAGAACTTCACTCTCAGCCCTTCTTCAACTTTTATTTCGAGCCGCATCGCCCACTCTTTGCTTCCATACTGTTTGGTATTATTTAAAATTCATTCCTCACACCTCTGTTTTCCTCTAACACTTTATACTTTTATTTGGAGGGATGGTTCGAAATAAATTAAATTGTTTTAAGAGTTGAGCTGGCCTAGTTATAATAAAATATCATTACTGCTACTCTCCACATATGTGTTGTATCTAAACGTTCGCCTCGGCTTAAGCGATTTTTATTTTTTTTTTTTGCATGCAGCATTATAATTGTTAACAAGCTAAAAAGGGAGAAAAGGAACAAGAGATATAATATTCTTAATTCTATGTCTCAGTCTCTAATTTACCGTTGTGCGATATGCAAGATACTGTGATTGTGAAATCCACGTCGTGCGGGGTAAAAAAGTTATAGCCTACATTCTTAAATTTGTTCATATGCAACAAAAAACCAAGTGATAAAACTGCAGCCCTTTACACGAAAACTAAACTATGACAGCACAGCAAGTATGGGTCTGGCCCAAGGATTTTATTATTATGGATTAGATCTATAAGGTCCTTGGTCTGACAAAAAGTTACAGCCTGCGAAAGCACTTTAATTTCAACACCATAGAGTTGTCTGCCCCTTGGCTTGGCATAAACACTGACTACAGTGGTACAGAATGGAAACAATAAACGAAGTGAACGACAGCAGCTGATGAAACACTGTGTCTTAGGAGGATTTTATATCAAATTCATTTAAAATCAAGATCTAGATTTATATTAATATCCAGTTAAGATCCTGAATTTTTGCAGAAATAATAATCGGAAGGAAATTATTGTGCAGAACTATGCCTACTGGAGAAGCAGACAAAGCCAGTGGCTTGAAGGAAAGGATAGAAGTATTTGTGGATGAAATGAAAAAAGGGTAAAATAGTAAAAAAATTTAAATCTTAAACCAACATAGATCTAGATTTAGTAAAGCTGAATCTAAAATCTATATCAATATACTTAAATGTATTGTTTGTAGGCCTATATATTACCGAGTCCCAAGTTAAATGTGACATCGTGTCTATCAGATTCAGATCTTGTAAAATAAATTCTCTAGAAGTTGCATTGCTAAAATTAATAAACGGGGGGCATGGAATTAGGCCGGTGGAAAACAAAAAAAAATAAGGGGGGTGGATGCTTATCCTTATATTGGAGTAATTTTTTATGTTCGATTTTTAAAAAATTTGATATCATTTTCAAAGACTCATTTGTAGGCCCTACATGAGAAGTAATCATGTTGTACTCGAAGTTTGAATCTTTTATAAAAGAGGATTTAAGGTTAGTTTTTTTTTTGTTCTTTGGTTGTTGTTTTTTTTTTTTTT
>BMAT01002581.1:39748-51370 GCA_019649035.1 Elysia marginata | reverse complement strand
GCCTCAGGCCAAGACGGAATAAGTGCTGAACTTCTGAAGTATGGCACGAAAGCTTAAGACGAACAGCTGGCAATAATATTTAACGGCACTTTCGAAAAGACCCCAACATAAATGCATGAGAACTAATTGCTATCCCTAAACCAGGCAAACCTAAAGGTCCACCAAAGAACCTAAGACCGATTACACTACTAAATACCTTTTGGAAAGCTTTGTCAATAATAACACTCCACAGAATACGACCGCAGGTTGAGAAGTACCTATCACCCAGTCAAAGTGGATTTCAACCAGACCAAAGTACAGCTGATGTGGTGTGGACCCATAAATGGCTTGCTGCAAAAACCAACGCTGAAAATGTCGAAATTAAAATCACAGGAATTGACATGTCCGAAGCATTTGACACCATCGACAGGAAAGCTCTGCTTGACATTCTAAAGAAAATTATAGATGAAGACGAGGTCAGAATAATTCGCTTCCTCCTGAGCAACACAGTGGTAAACACTAAAGTGAATAAGGTTACGGAATAAAAACCTTTTATAAGTAATGTAGGCACACCACAAGGAGATAGCCTCAGTCCAGTCTTGTTCATAATCTACTTAGAGCATGCACTAAGAGATATACGAACCAACATCTCTCCGCCGACGATGTAGACTTTGTCTCACTGGAATTCATCAAAGTAGAAGAGGTACAAAAAGCACTCGAAAGGCACAGACTCTTTGTCAATGTGGACAAAACAGATTTCACGAGGCTGTCAAGGAATGCTAAAGACTGGAGAGAAACTAAGAAAGTAGGATCACTCAACGGAGACAAAGAAGATGTTGAGAGAAGAAAGCAACTATCCACCGCTGCACTGCTAAAGCTTAGAAACATCTGGATAGGAGGTGACAAAATAAAGAGAGACACTAAAATTAAATTATACTAGGCACTTGTTAAATCAATACTCACATACAACTGTGGCACATGGGCACTCACACAAATTGAAGAGGATAAATTAGACGCCTTCCATCGAAAACAAATGAAACAAATCCTCAATATAAAATATCCAGTTAAGATGAAAAATGAATCACTATACAAAAAATGCAACGGAAAACATCTTTCATTGCACATCCTCGAAAGCCGGTGGCGCCTTTTCGGACAGATCTTGAGAAGAGATATAGAAATTCCAGCCAATAAATCTATGGAGGCATACTTTGTTTGCAAAGGTGGGAAGTTTCTAGGAAGGCCAATAACAACACTACCGAACGTCCTCAACAAGGATCTCTCTCGCTTACCAACAGGCGAACTCAGACTCAAGATCAACGAAGATCTCGACCACCTGAGATCAATTGCACAAGACAGACAACAGTGGAAAGGGCTCACCAAGAAAATCCGAGAAGCAGCCGAGGCGTCCAGGTCGGAGGACTAGGACGCGGAAGGCGATAGGTCAGGTAGCTCATATACAAAATCATAAAGCACTCCATGTTTTTAATTTGTGATTTAAAAAAAATGACATACTATATCTGGTTTTCAGGAATTCGGTCAACTCCTGTGAAATAGCAATCAACACCATTAATCTTCTCATCCGCATCATCTCGCAAGCAAAATTTACCAATGCAAGGTGATTTTTCATTTCAATGTTTTTTATTAATGATGACAATAAATCTGTTGACTATCTTGGTTTTTAAGGTTGAGAATAATGTTCACCACTTATTTTCACCATTAAATTAAAGAGCAATTTTTTGCTTAAGTCCTTCCATATCAACCATAAAAGAGCCTAAGATTATCTAGAATCTAATTTTCAGATGACGATTTCAAGAAATGTTCGAAAAATTTAGCCTAAGGGTAAATTTTAATCAAAGGCTTCTCATTAGTATTACTTGTAAGTTGTAATCATTTGTCTTTAAAATGTCCTCAGACTATGTATAAAATGAGGCAAAAGAAAGAAATTTCTGTATAGTTGGAAACAGATATGTGTCACTTTGCTTCAAACAAAGCTCTTCATTTATTGTTTGAAGGTAAAGAAAAATACTTCAACTTCAATTTGAAATATCAAAACTTTCAGATGTAGAAATTGGTAAATACCTATTCAGTCTCAAGACATAAAGGTGATTCTTGATTAATTTTTAGAGGAATATAGAAAAAAGTGGATCACAAACTGAACACACAGAAAAGATGTCTTTAACTTATTACATGTGATGTTAAAGGAGGACTAAACCAACAAGTAAAAATCTTTAAAATTCCTAGCATATCTCAGCAACTGGACTAGAGCACATGTTGAAGACCTTATGTTTATCTTAGATCTTGAATGTTTGGACCTATATGTTATCAATATTGTTTGTCCCAACTGTCTTTATTGCTCATATTATAAGCTTTGAAATCCGGGGAATTGCTTGGTTTGTGGATTTCGTTTGTGCTCATCATATGCTTGCTAAGGCAAATATTTCCTAATGATTGTTTTAACATAATGTCATTTTGGTGATCTTCAAAAAGCTGAAGGTTCAAATGGCCATTGACATGGCATGTTTATAAATAGTTGATACATACCATACTCTTTCTTTTTTATTTCCAGAGAACTTCTCAAACATGTTAAAGCTGAGGGAAAATATCTTCAGGCTGGCGACCCTTCAGAAAATATAATTGGGAATATGATTCGTCGAGTTTTGAAAATTATCAGAGAAGAATACAGGTAATGATGTCATCCCAAATTAACAAACATTTGATTCATCAATTTAAAAAAAAATTCGTAAGATGTTTATTATATAGAGGCTAGTAGGGATAATCTTCCAGAGTCCATTGAAAGAAATAAATTTAGCATTCTTTAGACATTAAATGTATATTTTTAGGTTCCTTTTTTCTATAACTTAGATCTTTTTATTCAAAACAAGGTGTTTCTCTTGAATCCAAGCTTGACTTAAAGGCCTTCAATTGACTCCAATGAGCAAACAAATAAACCAACACCTGTAATTTTTTTTCAAATCGATATAAAAAATTGCACAATAACTTATCAATAATCATTCTCCCCCCTATCAGAGCTATCATATCTCAAGAGGCTGGACAAGAAAGATCTGTTAATTTTGAGGTAAGTTGGATGTACAATTTATCCCAGAAGAATTTGTTTTCTGCGGACAAAAAGAATGGAGGTTTGTCTAAAAAAATAGTATAGTGAAATCTTCTAAAATATTAATTTTCATATTCCAAGTAGTTGCCTGCCTTAGAGGATCTATCATAATCTATCAATTGTTTGATTACTCCAGTCATACCACAACAATCTGTATTTTAGGATCATTCTATTATTGTAACATGTTATTTTCTTAAATGAGTTCCATAGGGACCCAAATGAATCTTGTTGTTGTCATGAATAGTTTTTAGTGACTTTTTACAATGTGATTATTTATTTATCTTTTTTGTTCTTTTAATGGTGTTTTATTTAGTATGTTTTTTCTTTCCTATTCTTTTCAATGCTGCAGCCCTTTTCTCTAAAAGCACTTTTTTGTTCTCAAGTTTAGAATTATGTGTGGTATTGTGTGTATTTTACTTCATATTTATATTTTATATATACTTTTATTTTTTGAAAATATAATTGAAAGTTAACATGTATTTAATTTCTTATATGACTTTTTAGGACACTTCACTGGCAGATGATGAAGAGGAAGATTATGCAAAACCCACACCCAACTTGAAGGTAAAACCACACTTGACGAAATTTTTTTCCTCCTTTTACTGGCAGTAATTGAGTGCCAGCTTATGGGCAGCTAAAGATCTCATCAGCATGGTAGAATGTTATGCTGTTGAACTGTTGCTCTTTTGTGTATGAAGCGAGTATATTGGTTGGCAATGGCTTGTTGGGGAACCTTTGTAAATCCGCAATAACATTTTAGTGACTACATGCTGTATTTAATTACCTTTACTCCACTTCATTGTCTACTCTGACAATACTGCTTATGAGACTGAAAGCATGAAAAGCTTTTTAAAGTTGTAATTATAACCTTAGCAAAAGCATAAATAATCTAAGGATAGATTGTCATCACTTTTTTTTTTCACATTTTCTTTTATTTTTGACTGCTTTATTTGAGACTTTTTTTTAATTTCAGTAGGAAAGTATACATGATGAAAATCTCCTTCAATTCAAGTTCAAGATTAATTTTAATCTCATACTTTTTTGTTATGTTTTTCTCTTTTATTTTCTCTCACTAATTCATGAACGTTTTCTTTATTTTTTCATTAGGCCTCTGTTATTGAAGCTATTTCAGAGCTAAAAACAGAAATAGAAGGAGGGTAAGAGACATAGAGTAATGTATTAAAAAATCTTGTTTTAATGAATTTATTGCCGTCCCCCAAAACAAATTGAGTTGGTGCAAAATTTTAATTCAGAAATTGACATTTTAATGTCAAAGAGTCAAAATTTTACTCAAATTACTCTTTATTTAAATTGAATATTTTTGGTGTATTTATTATGAACACCTACAAAAAAAAAAAAAATTATAAAGATGTCTGAAAGTGAAATATTCATCTAGATGACTAATTGGATATCTCTTTAAATTCTGATTTTTTTTTTAATGAGAACATGTATCTTGCTGATAACTTATGTTCCAAATACAATAAAACAGGTCATATCGAAGTTTCAAGTTTTTTCACTGCCACAAGGGGCTTTAAATGCACTTTTCAAAGATTGCATTATTATATGTCTCTGAATGTCAAACTTTTGCAGCTAAACTCATTTTGTAGAATTTTATATAGAAAGATTCTGAATATTTAAAATAATAAGCTAAAGACAAAGTTCATGATTAAGATAAACAGCCACCTTATCCTAGAGAGCTGAGTGTTTGCCAGTGTTTTAAAACAATTTTATTGTATTATTTATCTTAGAATCTGAGCTTTGTAGTAGATGATGATTTGTTATAGAATAAGATTTCCTGTGGCTACCTAACTTACACAATAGCCATACATGCTTGTAAATTTGTTATTTGATATTTTCATCAATTATTTTCAGTGCTGAAAACATAGCAGCAATGGCAACAAATTATATCCATGAGAATGACATCATCCTTACTATTGGCAGGTCAAGAACAGTGGAAGCATTTTTCAAGGTTTTCTTGGCTTTTACTTTTGTTATTTCCCATCTTATTTAATACAATTGTAATATATTTCTAACATTCTTAACTTTGTATTAAGTTTAACATTTGATCTGGAAAACTTGTATAATTGACAGTAATTTTTTTTCTCTTAAATTTATATCATCACTTTTTTCTCCATATAATATGGCATTTAAGGTTTTCATGATATGAACAGTTATTGCAATAGCTGATATTTAATCTTGATTCTTTTTCTTTTTGAGGGCAAACTGAAAATCTGAATGTGTGTATTTTTTTTTCCATTTCAATAGTATTCATAGAGAAAATTAATCTTTTTGTCGGATGCTTCCTGTGTCACTTTATTGTTAACATCAGAGAAATGGAGACTCAACTTTTTAAACTTTAATTTTGTATGAAAAAACAATATTTAGCAATAGTGGATGTAAGTCTGATACTATTTTTGTGACCTCTTCATATTGGCAAGATTGCTTGGTATTTAATGTTTGATATTGTTTTTCCTGCAGAGTGCTGCACTCAAAAAGATAAAATTTCAAGTTCTCGTCTCAGAGTGCGCTCCATTCTGTCATGTAAGATTCATGTTAATGGGGAGGATAATATTGATACATGTAACCTTTTATATCTCTTATTTCTCAAAATTCTTTACTTTATTTTTTTCATCTCTCTCCCCATAT
This sequence comes from Elysia marginata, assembly GCA_019649035.1. Lineage (NCBI taxonomy): Eukaryota > Metazoa > Mollusca > Gastropoda > Plakobranchidae > Elysia > Elysia marginata. The sequence goes on along the minus strand of BMAT01002581.1, from coordinate 45,630 downwards.
CTTTCTTTATTTCTGTCTCTGTTCCTGTTTATTTCTTTCTCTCTCATTTTTTTCCTGTCCCTCTTTCTGTGTCTTTATTTGTCCCTTTGTCTCTCTTTCTTCTTGTCCTTTTCCACCATATCTCTCTCTTTTTTTGTCTCCTAGTTCTCATTGTTTTTAGAATTTCATTTTTCTTTTTTTTTTTTTAGTTTAAAAGAAACAAATCATATTTGATACCATTTCATGTGAAGATTGTTTTTTGTTTGTTTGTTTTTTAATTTATTTTTTTTGTTCAAATTGTAGTCTTTTATAACTCAAAACATTCTTTAGGTCTAAATCTATTTTCTAAAGAACTAATTTATTGATTTAAATATTTTTTTTATTTTTGAAAATTATACTTTCATGGGAAAATGCTCAGGAGACTGACTTTTTTGTATTAAACTGACAGGCCTATTCAACTCGTTTAGTTAAGTTGCAAAAAGGTTGGGTTTTTTTAAATATGTAAGATCGTTTTGTTTAACTGTGAACAAAGTTTTTTTATTATACAGTGGAATCCTGATAAAGTCAATACCTCGGGGCCAAAAAAAGTGTTGACTGTATCCTTTTTTGAGGAGCGGGGGGTGGGGGGGGGAGGGATTACAGGTGACAGGTGAACTAAGAAGAAGATTGGAATATGCCCCTTGCATGTAAAAATTGGCACAATTTGAACTTGGTTTCCAGGTTGACAAATTTTGCAAGAGGTGGAAATGAACTTGATTAAAGTACAGGTATAGTCAAATTTGCGCAGTCTGTAGTTATAACACAGTGCAATCTGTAGAGCTAGACTAGATAAATTCAACAAGTGCAGTGTAAATACTGTGACCACTTAATCTAGGAAGGAAATCGGAGACATCATGAAGGCGAAATTTGGTTAAATAGACCCAGGGATAGAATGCATGGGGGTGTAGGCCTACACAGAAACACTGCATGCGCTCAACTTTAATTGGACAGGTGTGGCAAAGTGGGGAGAATGATCAGTGAACTGCCCCAATCAGTTAAGTCGCTGTCCTCTGTCCAGCACTAGCCCTCTCTCTTCTTTCCTCTCCCCCACAAGTCCTCACCAGGCCATTGGGCCCAGGCAGGCAAGCATGCGCTGCACGCAATGTTTTGAATTATGAATGGAAACAAGGGTTGCTCACCCACCCACCTCCACTTTTCTCTTTTTCTGTATCAATACCCATGTGGGATCTCTATCTCTTTCCATCTGGCCTTGAGGTGTTGACACTTAGTGGAAATAGGTTCAAGGCAGTTGACTTAATGCAAAATAAAGTAGGAAAGAAAACGGGATCATTCTGAGGTCTTGACTTCAACAAAAGTTGACTTCTCGCAAATTCCACTGTAATTATGGCAAGATACGATTTCTTTATTCATGCCAGTTGGAAGTTTGTTTTGTACAGTGTTCACATACATAAATACATAATATCATACCTTCTACGTCTGTATACTATTCTAAAACAAAGAAAAAATTTAAAAACCCTGTTATAGAACACTAAGAAAATTACAAAATAGCAATACGAGCAAAATAAAGAATAATTGAACTTAGAAGTAAAAGGCTGTGTAACTAAAATATAATACAAAATTTTCCCACAGCAAGTTTTATCATTGAGTGGTTTTTGTAGTTATTTTGTAGATAAAAATTAATCAAGGTATTTGTAGAATTACATAGTACTCTTTTTGTAGTGGACTTGATACTGAGAGCAGCAGGGAAATTTTTCTGTGCTCTGAAGTCAATATCTAGCTTCTTTATTTTAGCCATATGAAATGATTTTTTAGCACCATATTGAAAAGCTATGAATTAAAAAGTCTTTTAGACAAAAAATTCAGATTTGTTTTTCTTTCCTCCTTTAGGGACATGAAATGGCTAAAAATCTAGCAGAGGCAAAAATCAACACAACATTGATCACAGAGTGCCAGATTGGCACTATCATGCCTCGCGTGAATAAAGTTATCATTGGAACACACTCATTTATGGCAAATGGAGGGTAAGTGCTTGTGCCATGGTTGTCAGACACTACCTATTAAACTTTAAAGAAAAATTTGCGGCGTATTATGAGACACCCGAAATCTCAAAAATGTATTGTAGGCCAGTATGAGAAGGGAAATTCTCAGACAATCATTTTTTGTGTTCATTCTCTTTTAGGTTTTATTGATTTTTTGCTTAATCAGTTAGTGCTTCCACTGCATATGTTATGTTAGTAATGTTCATAATGGAGATGTGAAAGCTATTTTATTTAACAAGCTTTTAGAATGATCATGGAATAAAAAAGGAGGAAAGCAGCTTTGAAAATGAAATTACTGAAATTTGAAGTTAATCAAGTGATTATGTTAGCCATACCCCAGACCTTGATAGTTATTTGTGGAAAAATATTTTGACAGAGGCTGTAGCAGGTATGAAGAACAAAGAAACGATTAGAATCCATTACATCCTAGCTCCGTAAATACAGTTGACTCTCGTTTAACAAAAATTGGCTAAACCAAAGTACTGGAACTTTGACCAATATTGTTTTCGTTATCTAGTTGACCTCTTTCTTCTATAAATTACCCTGACTTAACTAAAATTTCCTTAAACCAAAATGACTTTGCTGTCCTCAGAATTTTTGTTTAAAGGGATTTTACTGTATTAAGCATTATGATTGTATGTATGTGTGACTTGCTGCAGGTCTCAGAACATGCATCGAGCCCTGTTATCTATATCATATACCTAGCTTGAACTTACACTTCAGGTCTTGGTTTTACTCTCTCCTTAGACTTAGTGGGTAAGGTCAGCCTCGCTATGTATGTGTCCAGTCTGATACCCTTCTTTGTTTTGGAATTAGTGTTTGTGCTATTTTGTTTTCCTATTTGTAACATAGGTCTATAGGGTTTTTTTTTAATTTTATTTTTATAGTTGCCCAAGTGTGACCTGTCTTTTTTTTAAGGGGCATTCATAAAAAATCTTCATCATTGAATATGATTTGATCAAATAACTTGAATTTAAATGCGCAGTTGTGCAAGTATTATAAATGTTATTTTAAGATTGCGAGTCACAATTTAAGCTCTTTTAAGTGTAAGAAAAACCCCTGAGTTTGGTAATTAGATGCGGGCTGTTTTTTTTTTCATCTATTTAAGACTTCTTTCGCTGCACATGGGGATTCTAAGTGCTCCCAGTGCTATCTATTTGTCCTTTCGAAGAGAGGATTCCAGTGCGAGCACAAAGGTTGTTCTTGTTCTCTTGACTAAATTTGAGTGCTATGATACATGCGAATGCTTTCCCTCTCTAAAAGAAATACGGTATATAATTGTTAGAGGTTTTGGACTTTTCTTTGATAGTTTTAATGGCAAATTCGGACTGGGGTGATTTAGATTTACACACTACTTACTTTTGGAGAAACATGTCAATTTTTGTTCTCAATAAATTTTTACGTCACAGGATTGATTTGATACATGTGTTGTTGTGTTTATTTCAGCCTCAAGGCAGTAACTGGTACAAATATTTTGGCTCTTTTAGCCAAGGAGCACAATAAAGATGTGAGCATGTTGTCTTGCTTTTCAATCACATGTGATATACAGTGTATTATGAATTATACTAGTAAGCTTATTACATTGTGAAATGGCTATGAGCTTAAATTGCCAATGATGGAGAAATTGCCTGGATATTTCCCAGCATCCTCATGTTCATATTATGCTGATCTGCAAATTACTTCCATTGAATTCTCCATCAGCAAATATAAGTTTTTATAGAAAAAAGAAGCTTCTTACTATATTTCTAAGCAGATATTTAGGTAATGGTTATTAGGTTATTTTGGCATAATCAGCTATTTTGTTGACAATGCTGCTTGTTTTTAATTTTTTATTTACTAGGTTTGGACATGTTGCTACACTTTTCAAAATTTAAAATTAAAAAAGAGATAATTACATGTCATTTTCAAAAAAAGGTTCTTATTTTAAAGTTGTGAGTTAGCCATAGTTTGGGCATCCATACATTTTAGCACCTTGATTGAGCAGGTTGGATTTGATTTTCCTAATTCCAATTGAAATGTCCAAATTTTTGTTACAGCTGAGCAGAAGAAGAAAAAAAGTATTTTTATGTTTTAAACATAAGGGCAAAGTTAATGTCAGTTTTGTAAATGGGCATTTTAAAGTTTTATCATTTTTATTTCCAGGTGATTGTCTGCTCTAGTCTCTACAAGTTATCACCATTGTTTCACAGCACACTCAAACATGTAAGTCACTTTTTCACCTCTCATGTGTTTTACTTTTTAGTGAACTGATATTTTTTCCCATTTCTTAGTGCTTTGTTTTTGCAATAAAATTAGTTGTTATTTTACTTCTTGTGCAATTTTCAGACCTGCCATTCATACAGATTAAATCAGTATTATACTGATTTTTGGCCAAAATATTAGAAAATACTGATTTTCTGATTTTTATTACAAAATACTGATTTTTTACTGCCTATCAACTACTGCCCATGGAGCCAAGTTTCAGAGTTAATTTCCAGTGTTTTCACTTTTTTTGGCAATAGTAAAATTGTTAAATTAGTACCTGTATGTACCAAAATGCTTTACGATAGGCCTATTATGGATCATGGTAGTTTTCTAACCACTATTTTTTTCCTTAACAATTTAAATAACGATGGCTGCAATAAAATTGAACTGTTAATGCTTTCATTAAAGAAGTTTCAGAGTTTGTGAGAGTACAGGTACATGGTCATACAGATTTTTTAACACTGAATACTGATTTTTTAGCTCAATCATACTGATTTTCCATTTTGAGGAGTGGCAGGTCTGAATTTTATGCTCTAAACTTGTTTCTGCAAGTTATCTATTTTTTTCTGAAAGCTAACAAAGGTATAGGATTTTTTTACAGTCTGAACTAGTCAAATACTTTCATTTAAAGGAGAAAAAAAAACTTTTTCCAAAGAAGTCAAGCAGATTATATGTTGTAAGTCTGTTGTGTTTGGTTGATGTTTAGAACAAATTGATTTTTCTAATTCAACAAGAATTTGTTTGTTCTTGTCTCCAATCCGACATAATAGTGATGCCAAATCTCCTGTTTTTCCGACTTTTTACATATTTTTTTTCCAATCGATTGAACTGTTCTGTTTAGGTGTAATAACTAATCTTTATCTATCATCAAAACAAGAGCAACTATTGCACAGTGTGATGATAGGACATTTATATAGGATGTAATGGTTGGTTCATTTTCTTTTTATTACATGCAAAAAAATCATATGGCATCTGGACTATAAACAGTAAATAAGAATTGATGTGTTTGTGAATTTATTCTCCTAGATAACGTTTACTTTTTAGAGAGATGCCATTTTTCAGTTTTTTATTCTGGGTTATTTTATTGCAACCTGAGGAACTTAACAAACACACACATTTTAACAAGATTGATCCCATGACCAATGGCAATTCAGTGTCCCTTAATGAAATATTTTGAACAAGGTTATCAGTGGAAAAATATAGCACCAGTATTTTCAGTTATTTTCAGAAAATTTGCTTGGCATCCCTATTTTTATGTTGCTTTGTTTGCTATGAGAAAGTTTTTCCACACACACACATAAAAAAAAAAGTTGTCTCTTTATTTTTAAACAGGCTTCTTTCAATAAGTTTGCAAGTCCTAATGAGCTTTTGGACTATGAAGATGCAGAGCTTTTGTCTAAAGTGGAAGTTATTGCTCCAATATTTGACTATGTTCCTCCAGATTTGATATCAATGGTGGTCAGTAACAAGTAAGTGTCAGATAGTTTGAAAAGACGCTGTAGTATGATTAAGAATCAGTTGTGCATTGTTTTTAACAGCCCATTTTCTGTACATGTGTTCTGGATCCAATTTAAAGTATGTCAGGTTTACAGTGGAGTCCATTTAACTGGAGCTCTGATA
>BMAT01002581.1:25485-36271 GCA_019649035.1 Elysia marginata | reverse complement strand
GTTGGTGTATAAGGTTTTATTGAAGTTGCCATTTGCTCACATAAAAGACGACCACATAAATATTTTTATCTTTTCTTGAAAGATAATCCAAATGCTCAAAAAAAAACCAGAGTTGCCATTTTTAAAGGCTTTAATCTTTGTTTTGTTTTTTTTTTCAAATTAAGATTTTTTACATAAGCTCATTATGATTGTTTGAGAATCTTTTCAGAGAAACACATCTTCCCCCAGTCAAAGTTTTCAGCTTTTTCTTGGTAAATAAAAGAATATATATACATATTACTTTTATTACATGTAATTTTTATTATCATAAATAAATTTTTTTAAAAGTCAAGACATTACTGTACCTCAAAAGATTGTAATAGGAACAAATAAGTCAAATAAATAAATCAATTGTCTCTCTGTAATTTTGTCATCAACAAGTATTCATCAAATTCAATACTTGATTTTGTTCTGGAGCTTTAATTGGACACTCAAAATATTTGATAGTTATGTCATTTGACATGAACACAATATAGAATGGTATTACTGATGTATTTTTAGATATAGTTAAATTGGTTATTTTTGTTTCGATTACCTTTGAGATGTTGACAATATAAGCACTTGTCTGGGTCGGACTAAAAAGTTTATTTTATTCAAAGTTTATATCAAGCAGTTACATTATGAAGAGAAAAAAAGGGACCAAAAACAAAGTTTATATTAACCGAGGGTTTATCTTAAACATGGTTTATCTTAAGCAGACTCCACTGAATAGTGTTGTTACGTTTCTTTTACATCAGAACCTTCACAGACTTTTTGCAACTGTAATGTTCTTGGTGAACCCAGAATCAATGTATTTAGTAAGGAACAACAGAAAGATAGTCTTACTAAGAAACATGAAAGCAAGTGTGTCGTGTTACTTTATCAAATCTTAGGTTAGAATACCATACTTTATCCTCTTGTTCTCAAAATACATCAGATTTTTAACTCAACCTTTGAACTTTAGGCAAATTTGCCAAAGCATTGAAGCAAACTGAGATAGAGATACAACAAGGATAATACGAAATAATACATGTATGTGTCTTGCCAAGCTTCTTCATACTATTATTCCATATATAATATATAGGCCTATATGTGAAGCGGTAAAATTGATGTCTGTAAAAAAAATCTATAGAATTTTATAACTCGACAGTTATGATTTATCTTGGTCAAATCTTATGTTAACTACAATAATTTGTTAGATAAATATAAAACAGAAAAAAATGAATACCTTTAAGAAGTAGCTAAATTATTTGTATCTAAGCTATCCCCAGTCTTAAATTACAGTGGAATCCGCGAGAAGTCAACTTGCTTGAAGTCAACTCTCGGTTAAAGTCAACACCTCGCAACGGTCCCATTTTTTTCCTTCTTTTTTTTAAGTAACTTTGTTTCGCATTAAGTCAACAGCTTCGGACCTATTTTCGCTTAAAGTCAACACCTCGTGGTCAAATGGAAAGATATGTAGAGAGACCTCAGATGGGTCTTGGGAGAGACAAAGAGAAATAGCAAAGGTGGGTGGATGGGAGCTCTTTGTTTCCAATCATGATTCAAGACACAGCGTGCAGCGCTTGCTCGCCTGCCTGGGCCCACAGGCCTGGCGAGGGCTAGTTGGGGAGAGGGGGCTCTAGTGCAGCTGGACAAAGACAGTGACACTGACAGGTGCTGATTGGCACAATTCACTGATGATTCCCCCACTCCTTCCCGCCTCGCCAAACGAGTGTGAACACCTTGTTCATGTGCACACACATACACGTTCCATCCCTGCATGTACATCTAGGCTAAGCTAGCCTTCAAATTTCTCTGAGTACTTTCCTAATGGTTACGCAGCGCTCCTTGAATTTATCTACTTCTTACACATTGTAATATGTTACACCCCCCCCCCCAATGAAAATGGATAAAGTCAACCTCGCTTAAAGTCAACACTTTTTTTCGGTCCCGAAGTGTTGACTTTATCCGGATTCCACTGTATTTCAATTCAAATTTTTGCTGATCTGGAAAAAAAAAACCCATGAAAATACCTTTGTTCTGGTTAAGATAATCAAGGACAAAAATATCGTACAAGTGAAACCTAACACTATACAATGTATATAGTCATTCAACAAAGCTACATAACTCTCAGAGTTATAAAATCAACATTTAAGAAAAATATTGTAACTGATTTGAGGGAATAATAACACTCATCTATTTTATTTACACCTAGTCTTGTAAAAATCTTTACAAGTGTAAAGTTCATTGTCTAAAAAAGTAAAACAAAATTTTTTTAAGTATGCTTGTAATAAGGTTTACACATACATGTATTTAAAAAATCATGTCGATATGCCACAGTACCATGCAGCCTAGGCCACTTTATAAAACAAAAGTTTTTTTTTTATTATGAGAAATAAGTGGGGTTGATTCAAGTTGGAATAGCTCTTCAGATTCTTGGAAATATCTATTTCCATAGGTGATGTGAAAAAATTTGCAAGATAACTTGAAATTAATCACTTTCATTATCAGTACTTTTCTACTTATTTTCACAAAATCAATGGAAAATTCATAGATGTATCCTAGCATTTGTATTCAGTTGTGAATTCAAGATAGCTCAAAAAGTTCTATTCGTTGGTCTTGTAGTTGTAGATGTCCTTAAAAAAAGAGGATCCTGAACACATTTTCTTGATTTTGTTAATAATAAAAACATGGATGTTGATGATTGTCAAGATGCAAAAAGATTTTTTTTCTAAAAACCACAATACAAATGAATTTCATTTTTCAGCCGTTTGTTTCAATAAGTTTTAAATGTAAATTTTTAAAATAAAGTATCATGAAAATATTGTAATAAATTATATTAATGACAGGTGATTGTCTCCCTTATTTCTCTATAATGAAATAAAATATGAGTCTGTTTATATTGTAATGGTTTGTAACTTAAATATACAGATACATATATATAGACATGATCTGACAGTGACATGGATTAATAATTATCACCCCTAACTACTATCTTATCTGTGAGATAAAATAACATGACTATTAATGGTTCAAATAACTTGAAATCCTCTACACTGTCTAAGTGCTAAACATTAGGCCCAAGTCAGGTTGAGGCCAAATAAGAACAATGTCATAGACCAATTCTATTAATACAAGTACATCTCGATCATCTGACATTATATATAGAAAATGTGATAATACATTAGTGCACAATTTAAAAAATATGAGACAACTAGTGAGAATCAGGCTCAGATTAATTTTGAGTTACAGCCCTTTTATTATAATACTGTGCTATATAGTAAAACCTTTTTTGTTATCTTTAAAGTAAACATTCAAGACATAGAGAGCTAGAGTTATAATTTTTCAACCACATCAATGGCATCACTTTGCGAAAATATTAATATCTCAATGTGTCGAAATTCCGACTTGTGCCTGGTTACCTCACAAAAGGTCTTTCAGCCTCATATTTAAAAATTATACAAGTAAACCATTACATGTTTATTACAAAACCTTAGAAAAAAGACTGAGTCCAAATGGTTAGCTTTTGGACAGCCCTGTGTTTAAAATAAGATTATTGAAGGAAAAGAAAGCAATACATATTGTTCTTTTAAGAAAAAAATGCAGATGACAATTACAGGCATGCATTGCCAGTGTATCTGAGAGAGTAGGCCCCTACATGTGCGCAAATTTCCTTTTATTCTAAATATAGTTTTCAATCATTTACACCTTGATTTCACAGCCAAGAACATTTTTGTACAGTTTTACAAAGAAATTGAGCAAACCATATCGCAATTTCAATATCAGTTTTAATTTAGGAATTTTAGAAGATGTCTTTCTTTGTTCAAATGGGTTCTGAAGTTGATTGGAAGTTGATTCTGCTGTGTATATGGAATGGAGTATTTACATAGATGATTTGCTTACATGTATAAGTACTCAGTAGGCCTACATTGACATAGACTATTTAAAATTTTATTAGCACTAAATTCTCAGTGCTAAAGGGTTTACAGATACTGAGTAACTGGAGATTTATTTGTGAAGAACTGTTATGTAATTACATGTACACGAATGATAATTTAATTTAAAAGGTGAAGGAGAAATGTATGGAAATGAGCCAAGTGATCTGGTGAAAAACATGTAAAATTATTTTTAGAACTAAAAATTTTTTTTTAAAAGTCATTTTTAAAAACATTTTCTGAGTCAGTACATCAAAAGTAGTGGAATGTCATGGTTTTGATATTGATACTTCATTATTTTGTGTAAATAAGCACCGTTTAATTGTGAACACTTGAAAGTTGTATGTAAAAATTTGTTCTGTGTATTGAAATAAAACAATTTTAATCATATTCCTGTGTTAACCATGGTCAATGGGCGATGTTTTTTGTGGGTTTGGTGTTTTGGAATGTTTTATTTTTAACATTATTATTTTATAGGATACAAAAAGTGTATAAAAGGTATATATGTACAAGCAATTTAAGTAAGTAGGTTTTTGTAAAATTGTAAACGAGAAATCAGGAAATATTTAAGCTATGAACACAGCAGTAGAATACATTGTAAAATCAACTTTGTAAACACAGGAAAAAAAGTGTACATCATATCAATAAGTATATACATATAGTAAGTTTTGTGGGGTTATTTGTTCTTTTCAAAACCACTGAAAGTTATAACTTTTAAATTGTAAAATATAAAGAGTCATTGAACATTTGAACACGTTTTTAATATAAAAAATATGCTGCTGCTATAAGTTTATCGTTACTTTTGAGTAACTTATTGGACGGCTGTACAATGGTTATTTGTGAAAGCATTGCAAGTTCAACAAAAGGCCTATGTGAAAGTTTGCATATTATTATGTATTTTAGCATAACATGTGTTTGCAAAATAAATTGTTATGTTTTTCAGCACAACATGTATATATAGTAATTGCATGCCTGTGTACATGATATAGATAATTTCTATGCAAGGATGCTTTAAAATTAAAACAGGATAATGTTTGAATAAATTTAGATTGTGTACATGATCATTAAAATCTATATCTTAAGTTATCAAGCAAAATTGGCTTAACCCTTATTATAAGCAGTTTGTCCTAAAAATGCTTAAAGAACATTGTCCATAGTCTTGGTGTAGTATGGCATAATCCTGATTTAAATAAAAGTAGGCTAACTTTGTAAACTGGTCAGTTCAAAAAAATCCATGTAGAAAGAGCAGCAAATCATTGCAGCTTGGTGGAAATTCGATGGTGATGGTAATGGTTTACAGATCTTCACTTTTATTTGTTATAATTCTTGCAGCAGAGGAACTACAACTTGTAACAAATTTTTTTAATGAAAAATATGCACGAATTCAACATTTATAGGAATAAGTAGCTAGAGGGTTTTAACAAAGTAATAATAGATAGGGAAATCTTGCTTCAAAAAGATTTTAAAAGATGCATGCCAGAAGTCTGGATTAAGTTTCTAATTTATTTTAAAGTGTGACTTCTGGTATCCATGCTTGGCAACAGTTGTTAGGGGGTTCAAACACTGTGTTTTTAATCAGCCTTTTACTGTCCCTCCTCTGCTTCTATTAAAACCAGGCATTGCTGGCTAACTTAATCAGAGATTACAAATGAATTTCAGAAGCCAAGGTAGCACAATACAAAACCAAAATCGAACTGCTCTTCAAGAATACAATTACAAATGTAGCCCTGAAGCAATTCTGATAACTTACAAAGATTTGCCTCACTTAAAGCCAAAATTTTATCCTTGTTTTTTTGTTTTTTTTTTAATTTATACTTGATCTATTTATATAATAGGTAATCATAATCTCTGAGGAAAACTAACTTTATAATCTGATAATACTAGTGATAAAACACGCTTGTCAAACATGTTTTGTTTTTACGCAGTCAAAACAAAACTAAATTAAAAAAAAAAGATAATTTCTCTGGTGAATAGTTTGCCAATGAAAATCTTATAAAACGTCATATTTCAGCAGAAATTAAAGTTTAATTTATCTTTTATCTCTTAGACAACTCAATGAGCGCTAGTGCAGATATATATCTATCCTTTTCTCGATTTTTGGGTGTTGTTCTGTAGCACATAGAGTCTGTTGCATCAACTGACATCGGTTTGTTCAAAGAGCTAGTCGTAGTCTCTTCATTTTCTTGCAATGTTGTTGGCTGTGAAGGTGAAGGTTGGGATGAAAATGGCAGTGAAGAAGATGGGACTGGTGAAACAGTTTGCACTGGTGATTGTGCTGGCCCAGTTGGACTTGGTGCCTTTGCAAGCAACTTTGAAATTGAAACGGGAGAGCTGATCGAAAGTTGTGAAGGCTTGTCGAAAGTAGTTAAGGCCAGGGATTTGAAGACATGTGGCTGAGTAAAGATTGGCCTTGATGTCTCTGTAACCCGAACAACCTTGTTACTCAACGACTGAGTAAACATGGCTGTCCTGGTGCTGTTTGAAATCGAGGGAGCCTGATAAGCAAAAGAATAACCATCGTTGTGTTGCCCTTGCAGAACCATGTGGCTGGAAAGGATGAGATGTGTCTCTGCAGCGTCTTGGGTGCATGCATGTGGGATTCCTGGTGGGGGTTGAGTGTACTCAACTTGATATGCGCCGCGGGATGGAGGAGAGAATGACAAGAATGGTGTTGGAGAGGGCGGTACGGCTTGGGCACCACTGTGGGAGGAGCATGATGAGGTCATGGACGACACGCCTGATGATGAGCAGGACTCTACAGAAGATGCTGAGGAGTGACGAGATGGTAGTGATTGTAGGTCTAAAGGTGCGTGGTGTGGGTTTGAAGCTGTCGACAGTGTCAGGTCGATAACTGGAGACAGTTTAGGTGGTGGCAGAGGCGGAGAGGAATTTAGTTTGGTCAGCTTGACTGGTGGTTGTAGCAGTGGTGGTGGTGGGGAAGGTGTTGAAAGCTTCAATGGCACTTGGAGTGTTGGTGGAGTCAGTCTCTGTGGGGATGTGTGTGTTGTCAGAGAATGCGGGGACGGAATTCTTGGCAACGACCAGCTTCTGACTACAGCACCAATTCTTGTTGGCATTTTCTGGAGTCTGCTTTCTGATTGGTGTAGATCATTTTGTGGAGTTTTCTTGTGTGGAGACTTGGGAACTGACCTCTCCTGGCAGTGCTTGATGTACCTTATTGTCACATGAAAAAAAAAATCACGGTTTGGGATTCGGTTTATAAATCCGTACAAAAATGATTTGCCAAGGAACTTTTCTTTGTTTTCAAAAACTAAACTCTTGCGCTACATTGTTATTTCCTAAGGCAGCGGAAAATGAAAGGGGTGGGGGTGAAAGATAACGAATACAAGTTTATCGATCCAGATATTTGTTTGCTTTATCCTCAATTCCCTCAACTCTCTCTCTCTCTCTCTCTCTCTCTCTCTCTCTCTCTCTCTATCTATCTATCTATCTATCGCTCTCTCCCTCCCTCCCCTCCGCCTCTCTCTCATGTGGTACAAAAGCAGGATTTTTAGATGAGAACAGTTACCTTATGAACCACCTTCTGACTTCAGGATTCGGCTCTTCTTCACATAGTTTCTTCACGTGGTCTAAATCTGCGTCCAGCCTCTTCAGAGCGGCATTGGGGTGTTGGCTGCAATGACGGTTGGCATGTGTGAAGCGGCTGGTACAACCTATAGCAGAAGGGAGAGGAGACGAGCATCCAATTCATTTTATATTCATATAATGTGCCTGAAGTAAAGATACATGCTCAACGGTTGGCTTCGTGATTTTGTCACCATAAACTACACTTTGTTTCTCAAAATCAATGTGTTCATTAGTTCTAAGTTACCGATACTGTAAGCCCTTATTCAGCAATGTCTATTTAAATTTCATAATATTTCTTAAGAAAGCGAGGCCAAAAGCAAATAGGCCTATCAATGGCTCTACATAAAATTATGCATTATGGCTCTTCATGAGATCAGAGATACAATATTATTGTGTAAAAGAATTTTTGTGTGAAAACAAGATATCTCTAGCTCAGGGTTGTTTTACTTGAGACAAAACAAATTTAATGACAAGTCAGTGGTTTACTTTACATCTTACAACGTTCACGGCGACAGTCATGGTCTACCCGTACATGCCCACTCTAAAAGTAGCTGATAATGATAACAAGAGACTAGACAATGGACCTAGGTCGAGGCCCTTCAGAACATAATGAGCGAATCATTTATCTGGACCTTAGTCCACCAACGCAGGTACTCAGATGTAACTTAAATAGGCCTACACTTTTGTTATAGGCCTACGTACATTAATGAAACCCAAAGGTGTTTTGCGAAAAATCTGTGAAATATCACAAACTGATCGAATGTTGTTTAGTCCATGGTCGTGCTATAATTATTTTTTTTTTATAATTTAGGCCTGTACGGTGATAACCGGTTAGCAGTACGTTTATTTTTTTGTCAAGAATTTGAAGATGACAAAAGATGAACATTTTATGGTTCATTACAATTTTACAGTTGAAATAAAGTTTGAGAACGACATGAGCATGAGTAAATCTCTCTCTCTCTCTCTCTCTCTCTTTCTCTCTCTCACTCTCTCCTTCTCTCTCTCTCTCTATCTATCTCTCTCCGTCTCTTCGTGTATTTACTTTTAAACCTAATTAGCCTTGTATGAGGCCTAAAACAACAATGTAATATGCATTTGCTTAAGTACTATTATCCTCTTCTGCCGCGATTTTGAAAAAAAAACCAAAAACTATAGACCTAGCCGTTTTCCCCGTGGGGCACAAAGAAGCGCGGTGAAGATTTTTCAGAGAAGGCTCTATTGAAAACCTGGTTACCGGGGAATATAAAAACTCCCTCTATATTGCTGCGTAATTTCTCGATGAAGCAAAGGAATAAAAATTAAACAGCAATCTTGAACATGCTGGCAAATAGAAACACCGATGTCAAATGGATATACATGTATGTGCCTTAAATAACAGCACAAAGAGTGCCGGCACAAACTTACATAATTATATAAGAAACGAGTTTAAACTTACCTTCCACGACGCAAGCGAACGGTTTCTCCCCTGTGTGGAGGCGCTGGTGGGTCTTGAGTTGCCCACTCTGACAGAAGGCTCGTGAGCAACCCGGATAGTCACAGCTATAAGGCCGCTCACCTTTTGAAAAGGGAAAAAAAGCACTCCGCATAAGCACCTCTGGGAAGATTAATCCAAATTAAACCGAAAAACAAAATTCATTTGTTTCTAATTTCTGAGTGATATTTTTAAGGCAAATGGTGTAGAAATAGGCCCTAGACGTGCTCAAAGTCATTATTAAACTTGATGCGGGCCTACATGACTGTATAATTATCGAGGTTAATGACGTTTTACAAGAGTTGTCTACGGTTATTTGTCGACAGTTTGTATGCTTTACTGTACCCGCACCCACGATATTTCTAAAACCCTTGTTGCTATTACATGTACAACCTTGAGGATGGGTTGATCGGTTTCAAAAGATTTACGTTTAAATGTTTTGTTGTATTGTGCATGTAATTTGGGAAATGTGAATAAACTAAGTTGGCTTCAAATCCCAATGCAAACGCACTCTGTGAATATCAAATACACATTGAGTTGACGAAGATTAGTAGTATTCGACAAGCAAATGACCCAATCTTCATTTAAATTACGGGTTACTGGGTTGGAAATGACATGGAAGGCGCCAACGTTTCGTGGTTTTCTCTGCGAAATAAATGAACCCCATAAAACGTCCAAAATAAACGTTCAGAATGTCTCATACATCGGCATTTTACCAAACAAAGATCAACAACTTATTGGTGACCAACTATTGTTAAGAATCACTAGTGTCAACCGTCGACCATATTTTAGTGGACATTTGGTTTGGAGGTGGGTGGTAGGCAATACAAAAGAGATGGAAACAGCATACTCGTCGCATCGAGATTGTTGCCATGCGGCAAAGTCCGATTTCATTGTTATACATTTGTGAAAAAAAAAATTAAGAATATTCGTTGATTAACAAGTCTCTTTTTACTATTGAATTGGTATGCTGGTAGAGCCGATGACCAGTGCGTTGGGTTAAACGAGATAAGTGAGTCAGAAAGATCGAGCACAGCCGTGGTGATCGTAATGCGTCGGGAGATTTTTATTCGTCTTGTATTAACCTAACAGAGGCCACCGTATAATAATAATAATAATAATAATAATAATAATAATAATAATATAGTGTAATAATAAATAGAATTTATAGCGCACATTGCGCTCTAGCATACAAGTCTGTAGCTGAATCCATTCAAAAAGAATGCTCTATACGCATAGCATCTTTACCGAAGAAGCAACATTAATGTTCATATTCATATGCTTTCACGCGTAAACTACACGCAGGGCACACACACTTTTGTACACACACCATCTCACGCGCACTGTACCTGCTTCTTATCTATCCTCTATTACTTCCAGATCATTTAATCTTAGATCAACTGCATATGCATGCATTTTGCTTATCAATTATTGTAGAAAACGTAATGTAATTTGTTTTGTTTTGTTTATTTTTTATTTTGACCTTTACCTATTTATTCTTGCTATTTTCTCTTTTTTATTTTATTTATTTCCTAAAGAAAAAGTTTGGATTTTGTGCGACAGAACTAGGCCTAGGGTCTACATCTTAAACTATGGGCAAGCTTTTACTTTTAGTTACGGTAGATTTTACATTATGTGCAAACAAGATAAGAACAGTTACAAATTTTGTTTTGCCTTTCGATTAAAAATTTAGTTATACCTTCGATGATAGATATTTCAAAATCTATAGACCTCCACGTTACATTAAACTAACTACACATATAATCTACCGTAGTAGTAGTAGTAGTAGTAG
>BMAT01002581.1:13956-25409 GCA_019649035.1 Elysia marginata | reverse complement strand
TAGTAGTAGTAGTAGTAGTAGCAATACGATAAAAATAGTATTTTGAGATCAGAGTGATTGTCAACAAATAAGCCTCTAATATTAAATATTAAAAGAATTGGTCATAAATGAACCAGCCTATCGAACTGACTAGTCATTTGGCCAAATGTTATAGGGGCCTACAAGTTTTCAGTATTGGGTATGATCATAGAGTATAGTGGTTGGGCCTACGCTTTTAAATACATGTAACGCCAACCTATAGGGAAAAAAGTGACCGGTGGTGGGGTAGGATCGACTGTACTCCAATCCACCATGACTGATAACTCTAGAGAAAAGAAAACGAAAAGAAAGAAAAAACCTTTAAAACTTTGTGTCGAAATGAAATGTACACCCAATATAAATAATCGACAAGGGAAAAGAGTAAATTTATTCATTACCGTTGTTTTACGCAGACTTAGTTCAGGCAAGAGTTAACCTCTGGTTTAACCTAAGAGAAAAGTATTTAATCTTCTTTATTTGACCAACAAAATGGTATTGTTATTTTTTAGTTCGACCAAAGAAACAAAATAAACGTAATAATAAAAATAACATGCTTCATAATTTATCACTAAGCATACCCCTTTCCACAGTATTTTAGCCTCGCTTTCACCAAGAACGTGGCTTAAATCTAAGCTAGCCTAACCTTAGTTTGACTTTACCGAACGCATGCTGGCTTTCGCAGAGCACGTGGTTTTATTTACAACCCGGTGACCTTATGCAGGTAAATTACATCTCTCTTTAATGAGAATTTGCATATATTCTACATCTAAAATTATTTTTAAATTCCATAAGTTTTATTTTGATATTTGGAAAATTACTTTGTATGTCTTTAGAGGATGCAATATCATAACGATCTGATTCGTTTAAAAATATCAAGGGTCTTTTTTTTATCCAGCGGCACCACAAGATGTCGGTTAAATGACCCCTGTGTTTCGAGGCGGAGTAATCTCATCGATCGGCCGTACCACTGTGACAGCTTTGAGCCAGACTCGCTTGAACATGTCCGATCTTATCGATGCCTGCCAATGATCGGGTTTCTGTTCCGGCGTTCGGTGGTTGGTTAAATGGTTCATTTCACCTTATAACCTTAAGGCTATCGACTTAAACAAGTACCAGCATGTTTAATCACTACTTGCCCATGCTGTGTACTTCTAGGCCTATATTTTCGTATTGTTTCGAGATTACGTCCTCATCGGCATTCACAGTTCACACCTGCACGGCACAACCAAAGGTGTAAACTATATATGCAAGGTTGACAAAGAAGAAGAGTAGGGTATGAGAACAGAGAGGAAAGGGAAAATAAACATGAGAGGGAGAAGTAGGGGAGAAGGAAGCAGAGAATGAAAAATACAAATAAGATTAGCTAGATTGAAACCCATTAGTGTGTTATAATATTGCTATTCTCTCTATTTCTCCGCGACCCCACTTTCTGCTCGGTACATGTCTTTCCCTCTGTCGTTTCTCTCTCTCTCTCTCTCTCTCTCTCTCTCTCTCTCTGTCTCTTCACTCTATCCCTCGTCTTAATTGCCTAAAAATAAACTAATTTCATCCAAGGAAGGGGTAAAATCATTGATTCTGTAACAGACACAAACCCTTGTCTCATTTCTTTCTATTTGAAGAAGAAATCCGTATAATGAATACTTACAGAGCCGACGAGTGCATGCAACCATAAGATAACTTATCTCTTATCAGCTATTGTGGTAATCTTTCAAATTTATACTATTGATGGTTTTGTCTCCTTTAGGAATCCTTAGTTTCACTGTGTGTGTGAGTGGGGGGGGGGGTAGCCTACATGCCTATAGTTCTTATTGCATTTTATTTAACCGAGTAAAAATGAAGCAAGGCTCTTAGCCTTAAGCTGCAAACCATCTGCTTCGACAAAAGTTACTTGCATTCAGTTCGCACATGTAGGCCTATGCCATTCTCAGTATTGGGCAATACAGACTAGGCCATTTACTGCCAAGGCACTATTGCACTAATCGACTAGACCGAGGCAGTAACTGAGCAAGCACCTAATCCGCGAGTAGTGCGCAAAGCGATGGAGGTGCGCGTTGACCGGCGTTCAATGTTGACACCGTTGCTTGGCAACGGCCTATAGACAGGATGACGAGGATTTTTTTGAGTGGTACGCTATAGGAGAGAATTGGGGCTGTCAACAATAACAAGACCACACGAATCTCGCGTTCGTTTCACATAACGATGAGAAATAGGAACATTGCCATACTTTCAAAGATTTTAAACATATAAGGCCTAGTGTCGTGTTCATTTCTTAAGTTTTGTGCGAAAGTAAAAAAAAAAAACAGTTAAAAACCTCATTAAAGCTGTCAACTAGAACCCTCTGTCAAACATGATCTTGGCCCTAGAGGGTCAACATAAGTTATTAAATCGATGCTTTTGAGTATGGATTGCTTGCTTGCGACTGTCCATCAAGAACGATGCGAAAACAAGTCTTATGATTGTCTCGAGAAAATTCTACGTATAATTATAATGCAGCCTACACACGTAGGCACAAAATGTCCCCAGTACTTTATTCCTTTTCATCGACGGCGGAAAGGTTGGTTCATCTGATGGCTAATGAGTCTACAGCATTTGATATAGGCCCATGGTGTGCGCCTTAAACTATAATTTATATATTTTTAATGTATATTAATTTATTTTGTACCTGCTTTTACGACTAACCACACAAAAAGAAAACATAAGCAAATTAAAATACAATCATGTACACTATCTTTTTAATTTTAAAAGGTTGCTTACTTATTTAGTTTGGGAGAAATATTGAGCGCCTTCATAAACTGCTTTAGAGCGGCTGGTCATACACACATACATACAAAACTTTCTTGGTTCCGGATAAGGTAATGTAACTACATAGTACAAACATGTACAACCGCGATGAGAAATAAATAATAACCAGTCACAAAAATAAAAAAGAGTAAAAAGTAAGCTTATTCAATATGTGTAATTAATGAAATTACAAAATACAAACATACGCGACCGCAATGAGAAATGAAGAATGTAATATTAACAGAAAATTTTGGTTATTTGAGGCTGAGAAACTGTTTTAATACCATTAATTTTAGAAACTGGTAATAAGAAAAAAAAAAGCACAAAAAGCGACGACGACAACGAATCTCGCTAAATTCAGTGTTGGTCTTCTTCAGCTATACCGACAGTGCTGAAACAGTACAGGTTTTTCAACTAGATCAACTTTTTTTAAACTATGGAATTCGTGAACAATATTGCGGATGGCCAAAGTAGGCTAGATGAAAAAATTGCAACCTCAACGCAGGATAAAGCTAATGGCAGCAGTAATGGTAGTAGGACCAGTAACAGCAGGAACAACATAACTACCTGTGTTAACATTTTTGTAGCAGGTTTGCGCAATAGCAGCAGTAGTCTAAAAAGCCTAGCAGCAGAAGTAGTAATAGTAGTAGTACTTCTAGTAGTACAGAAGCTGTAGTGGTAGTAGTAGTAGTAGTAGTAGTAGTAGTAGTAGTAGTAGTAGTAGTAGTAGTAGTAGTAGTAGTAGTAGTATCAGTAGTAGTATAAGCAGTAGTAATAATAAGCCTAATTGTAACAATAGTCATGATATTGAAGCAATACAAGGGCAACAAAAATAGTGGTATTTGGTACTAATTTGTGTCAGTAGTGGTAATTAGTCACCGTCACACTAGACATAAGCCTCCAGCAACTATAGACTTAAGCTATGTGAACAATTTTGAAATTATTTGTTGAACTGAACTATAAAGACATTTTACCAGGTATGGTCAAAAGGAAAACACCACCAAACCAAAATCTACTCACCTGTATGAGTTCTTAGATGTGCTTGCAAAGATTTCTCTCTCGGAAAAACACGTCCACATTTGTTACACCTAATTCTAGAACGCGAAGATGTTCCTTCGACCATTAAGGCCGTTATTAAATCTGATCTTGGCCGTCCACGTTTCCCTTGATCTCTTTCTCGTCTAGGAGTGTTAAAAACTTGTTTACCAACATGGTTTATTTCTTGTTCAATAAGCATTGTTACTGTTTCTGATGTAGTTGTAGAAGTGCTGGGGCTTAAATCCAGAGGATGCATTCTTTAAAAGGACACAAACTAAAAATTTAAACATTACGGTTTCATCGCCACAATGCATTGACATACAGCGAAAGACCATGGTTTATGGTGCAGTTTAAATCCGCATGAACATGAAGGAAGGCCTCTAAGACACATCATGTCCATGCCTGTCCCTGATCAGCAGATCGATATTTTTTGTCTTGGTCTGTAAATAGAATAGGGAAACACCCACCACTGAATCTGTGTCAAGGAAACTGGGTCAAAAATAGTTCTTGAGTTTTACATTATTATGCGCTTTTCAACTTTTGCTTTGCTAATGAGAAAGGGCTTAAAACATTTCGGGGGTATATAAATGATTTGAAATAATTTGTATAATATTTCAAAGTTTAGTAACTATCCAGATTCCCTTAAATAGTTATAAATTTCCCTCAAATAAGTCTTTCACGGTCGGTGTTACCGGGTTAATCTAGTCTAGTTAGTGCCTACACCAAAGCTTGGCTTAGTCCAAGGATTTTATTTAGGACCGACCCAATCATAAGCCCAGACAGAGGGCCTACCAAATTTGGTCCAGTGACATCACCGGAAGTGGAAACTATAAGAATTTTCACCTTCCATGCGCATTATTTTGTGCGCGAAGCACGCCATCTTGCTGAGCTGAAGTCCTATTTGGAGAAGGCCGTAAGGGTCCAAATCTTTTAACATCCTCTTAGTTATAGAGGAAAATGGACCACCAATACGGCATAGCTGTTCAAAACAAGTTCGCTTGTTTTTTCGATGAAGATGAAGATCCATTAGAGATCTTGTCCAGGCAGGAGGAGCAGGCCAAGGGCAAGAAAAAAGATGAGGGTGAAAAGAAGTCCAAATCGAAGAATAAGAAGGCTGCTCCCGAGGCTAAGCCCAAGATAACTGAGCCAGCACCACCCAAGAGAGAAGGTGAGTTGTGATTTTTGTTGTATTTGGACTCAAATGTTTACTCGATCCAAGTGTGGAATTTAGAGAATCGGTTAGCTCTGGCTCATGGATGGAATTTGGTTGAGACCAGACGATGTCCTACTCCACCTTGTTTGACCGAGGACATGCACATGAACAATATCTAGCATGCCATGTGCAGTACATCAAATTTTGTATTGCTCATGTAAACTAGATCTAGATTTAATCGGTAGATTCGCATCTAATCTTTCTTAAGAACTTCATATCTATAAGTATAAACCTTATCAGTAGCAGAAGTAGTGTTCACCAATTCCAAGCCTGATGGAGAAAAGAGGTTGGCTCACGTGGAAATCGGGCATGCCGATATATGGCACTATAGTAGAAGCTTAGGCAACTCTTGATCTAGATCTAGTCTAGATTGACAGGCAATGGTTTCCACATTGGAGTTTAACTTGATCTGGCCAGATCTACATTCCAGAATCGAACCTTCCAGAATAGATCTAG
Organism: Elysia marginata; assembly: GCA_019649035.1. NCBI lineage: Eukaryota > Metazoa > Mollusca > Gastropoda > Plakobranchidae > Elysia > Elysia marginata. The sequence continues at coordinate 19,903 of BMAT01002581.1, read as the reverse complement.
AGATCTAGATTCTAGATCTATAGGCCTACCCAAAGCACCTAATATCGAGGATTTTTACAGGTTTACGAATGGAATTCGCCCTTTTAAACTTCGTTTCTGTCAGAGCAAGACTCAGATCTAATCTATAGCCTAATCTAGATTCCTATGGTCTAATCGCCATTAATTATGCAATATTTTAAGTGCAAAGAAAATATCCGCATTACAGATCTGTCAGTTCATATGATATCGAGGTCGCTAAGGATAAGTTGAACCGGATATATCTAGATCTATCCATTAAAGTACAAATTGCATTAGCTGATGTCTTTTTAATGTTTTGCTTTGTATCTGACCTTTTTAGTAGCCTAGATCTAGATTATATGGAAGCAAAGCAAGGTCATCGGCAAAATCTAAGTCATCTAGATCTAACTGCTGCTATAAGTTCCACTGAATACCGATTCCTTTAGGCTGCCCCTTGTAGACTCCTTCATAATCCAATCAATAGCCAAAATAAAAAGAAATGGTGAGAGAAGGCATCGTTGGCGTGCCCCAGTCTGAATCTGAAAACTCTGATAGCTGACCCTTGTCAAAGATCCTGCAGTAGGAACTGTCATGCAGATTTAACAGTCTGGATTATGTGTGGGACATGTGGGAGGAGTCCATCCAATTACAAATATAGCATGTTATGTGTCTATTTTTGTAGCGTACTTTACGATTTTGTTTCTCAACATTTTTTGTGCCTGCCTGTTTCAGAAAAAAGTGCCTCTGCAAGGACTTCTGATAGGGGCGGTCGTGGGCAAAGAGGCCGAGAACCAAGAGAAATCCGTGATAATGATGGCGATAAGCGTCCACCAAGACGACAGGGACCAAGGGAAAATAGAGATGGACGTGTTGGAGATGAAAACGTCCCTCCTGAATTCAGGTAGGCCTATGTGTTGAATATGTCACCTCAGCAATTGTGGGGTAATCTAGGACATGCTTTTTAACACATATTTAAATGGGGCAAAACCTGAAGTTTTTAACAAAAAGATGACTCTGAAAGTTACTTAATTGCATTTAGCTCTAGTTTGGGGGGGGGTGCTGCATGTTCACTCAGTTTTTACATAGTCGGGTAGAGATTTTTTACTTTCAAGGTAGAGTGAGGAAACAGTAGGAGGACTGTCTGTTCCACTACGTGGGCTATCCTCAGACTACTAAGTTTAAGAGATTTAAATAAGAAAGAGCATGATAATCATTGGAAAATTTTTACACATCATGACATAATTTAAATATTAGGCCTAATAGTTTAATTTTGAAAAGATGAAACCTTTTTTTACTTAAAGTTAAAGTAGCAGAATGCTCGATCACGCTCAGGATGTAGTCACCTCAATACAATAGTTCACATAACCTTTTTGTGTGCAATCTTCACTTTCTTAAATTCAGTATCTTTCTATAGGTCTATGCAATAGATTAATGTCACCAATTTTTTTACCATAAAAAAAGAAAAGCACATCTGGAGTTTTTATGGGGAGCTGAGTAATGACAGGGTAATCAGTGCATATTGTAAGAATTTTAGTATAATTGAAATGGGTTGTGAAATCAATTACAGTGGAATCCACTGAAAGTCAACACCTTTAAGGGTAACTCTTGCTTAAAGTCAACACTGTTTTGCAGTCCCATTTTGTATTTCTTTATATCTTTGTCATGGTCAAAGTCAACTCTTGCTTAAAGTCAACACATTTTTTCGGTCCCGAGGTATTGACTTAATCAGGATTCCACTGTATACTGTAACTTTAATATTTAACAATAATAGGCATGAAAAATACCTTAAAATTATGTAGGCTTAAGATTTGATAAAGTGGGTGACATACAATTATCCTGTTGTTGCCTTTAATATTTTTACAAAGGGTATCAATGTTTAATGTGTAGTAACAAACTGCAAAGAGGCTTTTATGCGATGAGTGAAAAACCAGTGGATTGAAACACATCTAAGTGGCAGCCCTGGCTTACCACTCTTGAGTAAAACATCTCTACTTGAACTATCTCTGGTTTTAATTATAGGTTGCAGTGCTTGTAAGTTTTGGTAACGTTTTTATCTATATTTTTTTTGTTTATAATTAGCTAAGACCATCTTGTTTGTGTTTCAGAGAGAGGCCTGAAGGTGGTGGTTTCAGAAGAAGAGAGGACAGAGGAGATAGAGAAGGTGGCTTTGGTGGGGACAGAGGCGGATTTGGGGGAGAAAGAGGACGTGGGCGCGGACGTGGAAGAGGCAGAGGTGGCAGGGGTGGGGACAGAGGCGGCGGTGGATTTGGACAAAATAGAGGTGGCTTTGGTGACCGCAAGAGGGAATTTGATCGCCACAGCGGCACTGACAGAACGTAAGTCAAAAAATCCTCTGTTGATGAAATCCTTTTTCTATCAGGTTTTGCTTTAAAAAATGTAATAAGACCGATATTGACAGCTAATCAGGTCATCTGAGGCTCATTTATTAGATGCCTTCTAAGGGACAAGCATAAAATGTCCAGTTACATATCTTTTGAGTGTAATGATTTGGTATATATGCTTGGGTACTACAAAGCACATTCTATTTCTCTTTTTTTTACCAGTGAGTTAAAAATAAATGGAAGTGGTCTGCTGCTGTGAATGTCTGATACCCATAAGAACAGCATAAGAAGTTGTAGGTGCAGTATTAATGTGTCATCAGGGATTTCTTTTTTTTTTTTTGCACTTAAATTTGGGGTTTCAGCTCAATTTTTTTTCATTAATTTTACTGAGGAAGAAAATTCATAAGTAAGTGGAATTCCGGGTTTTATCCATTTTTCTGTCAAGATTTCCGGGAAATTTTCGTCCGTGTATGGGTTTTTTTTTGTGTGTGTGCTGATCTGTTCTCAAGATCAGAAGAAAAAAATAAAGGGCTAGTCAAGGCCTAAGTTGCCGAGGTCACAATATTATTTGACGTAGGCCTAAGCTTACACCGTAAAGAATTTTTCGCTCAACAATAATAGCCTGACCCTAGTCACTCTAACTCACACGAGTAAGCGTTGTCATGAAAGAAAACAAAACATCATTTCTACTGAAATACGCAGAGCTATGTAGGACTTGGAGCTGCACTCACGCACACAGTAAAAACCCGCAAGGGTAGTTTCTGGTATAATTGTTTCATTCATTTGGCGCCTTGATTTCACTCCCAGTCAGCTAAGCTTGAAGTTCACATTTCTAGATGTGGTCTTTATCTACCACCATACATTATGACATGTAATTTGTGGGCTTGCCACTTTTCGCTCTTCAAACTTCAATTTTCACACGCAAGCACAGACAAATTCATGTACGTGTAGCGGGTTCACGTGTGCAGGCACCACTTGCTAAAAACAAAACAAAGCAAGCTATGTAGAGGTTGCATTAATAGTAGATCAGAAAGACCAATGTGAGGACCATGCTGACCTGTTTTCCAAGAAAAAAAGTTAAGGAAACTGAAAATGAAACAACTTGATACATGGTTTTAAGTCTCAAAACGCTGTTTACCTGCTCTCTCTTTCTCTCTCCTTCTCTGTCTCTAGGTTTGTTTTCTATTACGTTCCTGATACCCTTCTGTCTCTGGGTTTTTTCCACTATGCGTAACACCTAAGTGACCAGAGCTACAGCTCAATTCTCCCCCCAGGTCCAGAGCTGAAGCAAAAATTTTCCTTTACCTGTAGATGTTAGCAAAAACTAGTTTTATTGTTCTAAAAAATGTACTAAGATGAATAATAAATGAAGCTTCCTTGCAATGACTTTAGTCAGTAAATTTTCTAAATTTTTATGTTTTGGACTGATTGCAGCTGTTTTGTAAAACAAACAATCATGTATAACAAGGCTCCCAAAATCAACAAATAAAAAGAGAAAAACAGCAGAAATGGAAATTCAATGTGAAACTGACCTCATAAAGTGGTAACATCCACTTGAAAACATTCCACAAAGTAATTCAAAATAGATAAATAATCCAGACCTTAAGAGAATTATTACTCTAAGACCACCTATTTGCTTAACTCAACCCCACCTATAGCGCCAGCCGTCGCCTTTTTGGACCACACTATTGTGTACCTATAGCGTCCGTCACCGCTCGATCGCCATTGCTTTCCTTTTGGTAGCTTAGTAACCCCGGAAATCTCGTGTAAACCTCTTCTTCTTTTAGAGATCTTAAGCGTTATTTAGGATATTTTTATTTCACTTTTGGTCAACAACCAAGCGGAAGCGGGTCAGTTGAAGTTGACCGTTTTTCAGCACGATTTTGCACTCTCCTCGACCTAGATTCTCAAAGTTCACAACGGTAGTTCAATTTTGACTGGATTTTTATCAAATGTGGATTGGAAAAACAAATGGACTAACCATAACCTATATATATATAATATGGAGTATATCATATGTGTCTGGTCCCTTCCGCAAAGGAAACGGCGGTCATTTAAGTATTAACTTGTTTATAGATTTGCCCCCTAAATAGGTTACATTTCAGCTTCAGTGATGTGGTCACTGCGGTGGTGAATAAATAAATTTTGTTATAATTATGGGGTTTTTTTTTGTTTTTTTTTTTGCTTTTTTTCTTATTTGAGCTTCTATTGTAATGTCTAATTGCATTGATAAATTCTGTGGGTGCTTGGTCCACAACTGCTGTGGGGGATAATTGTGAGTCCCATGAATGATGAAAGGTTAAATGTACAAAACCATGAATTACATATTAGGTAAGCTGTAATGGTTATTTCCCTTGCTAAATTAATTTGCAAATTTTCAGTGTTACTGTTTTATTTACATTTTTTTAATAAAGCAGGTTACCTAGCTGGCACTGTGGAGGTTTATGTAAAATTTGAATGTTGTATATTTGGTTACAAAATTGTGTCTGTTGAAAGTATTGTCGATTTGAGGTTTTGGGCCTCACAATATTACAGCTTCATCTATGTATTTACTGCATGCTGCTGTTTTTTTTCTGTTTGACCTTGTTTTTTTTTGCATGCTTCATTCCACTAAACAAGGAGTCAATGACTTAACAAAATTGTTATGGCTTGAAGTAGAAGCATTGAAACAGTGACAGGTGAATTATATTTTTTGTTCGTTGTATTTTTTTTTCAGTGGAATCAAGCCTATTGAAAAGAGGGATGGTGGAGGTGCTCACAATTGGGGAAGCTTCAAAGATGATCTTGAGTAAGGGGTGTTCCCTTTTTTTTACTTCTCTTTTTTTTATTTTTTTTTATCCTTTAACTTTGCTTGGTGTGATGAAAACATCCTATGAGATCACTATGATTGCAATTTTACCGGATACTGACCAAGCACACATAATCTTAAGAACTTCTCCAAGCCTTCTTTTTCTCCTGTAAACCAAAATTTTGAAATTACCTGCTTCCATACCTATTATATGGGTCATTGCCTCCTTGGTATTTTTGTGTGTGTTTATAATGTTTTTTTTTTATACATAACTTCCTTGATAAGTGTTTCAGCAATTTTGTATTATTGCAGGGAGCAGCCATCACAACATGAAAATGCTGACTGGGCCAACCAGCAAGAACCTGGTGCAGAGAATGCTGAACACAAGTGAGTTTAGTCCAATTACCTGTAGACCCACTTAAATTTTTTTCCCTTGAAACAATGTTCATATTATGTTATTAATTTTTGCATACGGTAACATCCTGTAAATTGATGATTGCAATATACCTCTTAAATTTTGTTTATGGGCTGCTTAGTGTGCCTGTTTATGGGAACTGTCTGTTGTTGCTATCTAGTTTAAATTCCATTGGAAATATATCGCCCTTCAAGAAATGCCATGATCAAACTTCTGGTTTTCTTATAAATCTTATCAAGTTGCCTTGTGTTTAATTTTGTAATCAAAGAGTCTTTGTAGTCACAGAAGACTCCACCTAATGCACTTTTCTCTCTCTCTGAAAAAATTTTGATTTGTGGAATCAGTACCAAGCCTTAATACATGTATCTGTTTTGTAGATAATGTTTATGTCGACATGTATGTTGT
>BMAT01002579.1:2251-12548 GCA_019649035.1 Elysia marginata | reverse complement strand
GTCTTGACATTTGGACCAAAGAAGCCTTTGCCAGATCATTGCTCATCTGATATCTTGTAGTAAAAAAAAATAATTGAAATAGATCTAGCCATTTTTTCTCAAAAGCAAAAAACGAATCTAGTATTTCTCAGTACTCAGGGTGATATAAGGTATGTTCATTTCAAAACTTTAAAAAAAAATTAGAAGCCCATTTTTGTCTGTGGTATTAAGATGTATAATGTTGTAAAATGTGACGCCCTCATAATAAAGGAATCACACATACACACATAAAACTGTTTCAGTCAAGTTAAAGTAATTAAAGAGCGTTTTTATATCTATAGCACCTTAATCCACTAAAATGCTTTAAGTGCTTTACGTGGGTTCCACAAGAGACAATTACCTAGCAAATTACCTTCTGAACTCACAGAGGAGCAGCAAATAAAGCGCACCACTTCAGCATACTGGCAAAATCTTTCACTGCCCGTTGTGGTTTACTCCTTTAACACATGAATGAGGCAAAGAAGTGTGTGTAAATAGCCTTTCCCAATGACTGAATGTTGACCTGGCGAAAGCCAAGCTAGAATCCCAGACCTCTCAATCCAAAAGCCGAGCATCTACCACTAGACGACGACACTAGACATGTATAAAAATATAAGCTTTTAATTTTTATCACAAAATGAATGTTAACATTCTAACACATTCCATGCCAGGATTTTCACTGCCATCTGACCAAGTCTGAAGTTGTCGGCTATCTCGGGGGACGGTGGGATTGTCAGCGACAACGTAAGTTTAACTTCCTGTAATGTCTTTGAGTCTTACTCTGTAACAACCAGAGCAATACTGCCTGTGTAAGTTCCTCAATGATACTCTTAGTGCTGCATGCAGCTATTATTATCTCAAATAGTTTTAAAAAATTGATGAAAGTTGGGATGAGGAAGACTTTAAATTAATTATATTTTAAGGTCTCCAGCTCTCGAACCTTGATTCATCCATAACTTGCTGCGTACCTTAACTACCGAGCCTATATACCTACATACATCCTTCATACATTTCAAGCAATAATCATTATCCCATTCTAGTTACCTTTCCCTTTATACCACTTAGCTCAATAAATACTCTTTCGGTACTGGACCTTCTAGACACGCAAGTGCATAGTTGCCGAAGCATGTTCATCTTTTCCTTAGCTGGCAACCTCAGTGAAGCAACTGATTCTGCAAAGAGAGCTCTAAAAAGGAAAATGTGTAAACAAATCAATCGATTGCTGACCAAGCAACCCTGGCCCTGGAGGTGTCAAATATGGTTTTGTGATCGACCAGAGTGATAGCAAGGCATTTTACTTTCTACCACCGCTAATACAAGGTATTAATGTCTTGTCGATTTCCTAATTTTCCAGATCTGAGCATTGAGCAAGCCTTCCCAGCCAAATGCAGACTGGGAGATAAAGACCGTTCAACAATTGTCGAGGAAGAGGTAAGAGAGAAAAAGAGATGGGTACATGAAGTAATTTTGACTCGGCAGGTTGTGAAAACTGAAATGCCCCAGAAAATACTAACATAGGGTTTTTAGTGTACTGGAGCTGAATGATCTTGATCTGGGTTTGAACCGTTTACTCTGAATCCCTGACATGTACATTAAGGATCGGCAGCTTACACGGTGAATTCAACCTGTAAATGAGCAGGACAGTATTACTAATTTTTTTTTCTCTTAAAAAGGTACTTTCCATAAATTTATAGACACTGTCACAAACACTCTCTGAACCTTTTTTTTTTTTTTTTTGGGGGGGGGGGGGTTGAATTTCGGCAAGATTGGGTAGAAAACTTTTTTTATATTATTGATTCTGAAGGGGCAGATCCAGGTCTGTATCTACTTCTGATTCCTAAATAAATATAAATTATATAGATAACAAAAATATGTTAGGAGTTAGTTGAAAATGCCCAGGTAAGGATCATTGTTCTAAAAATAGCCCGGGCGCAAGTGAGTTTGTAGCTCTGATGGCGTCTAATGCTCCTGTTCTGACAGATTCGCCGCAGTATGCGCCAGAAGGGGATGATGGTGGTTGGCTGGTACCACAGCCACCCAGCGTGCCCGCCCGATCCGTCACTGAGGGACCTCGACTGCCAGATGGCCTATCAGCTCCGAATGCGAGGATCAGGAGCCATCTACCTCCCTTGTGTAGGCTTCATACTCTGTAAGATTTGAACACTGCCTAGCAATGATAATGATAACAAATGACTTTTTAAAAATTTCATTTTTTAAAACTGGTGTTGTAAAATCATTTCCTTTGTTTTTGTTCATTAGTTTCATAATTGTACCAGGCCTTGAACTTTAAACAAAGCATTTTTCGAGCTTCACGGGACTAAAAATTGCTTAAACTATCAAAATTTTTTTGAAAGATAATAGGATTTTTCTTGATCTAAACTTTAAATATTGATAAAAAGACAAATAACTCAATTTGTAAAAGAAATTTTCTTCTCTTTTAATTTCTGACAATTTTTTTCCCTTCTGATTCTTGTTGCAGCACCTTTTGAGAAATTTCCACCAAAGCAGGATTCAAAGATTCAAGCTTATTGGGTTATGCCGAATCTGGAGGTAAGTGGTAACACTTTTTTTTCAAAGTAGACCACAATTGCAACCCATCCTGTTAATTAATACTTCTACTAGAATATATGTGTAGGGGGCAAAGAGGCGCAAGCTATGGGCAATTAAAAATAAAATCCATCCTTGTTCTCTAGATCAAACTTTGCACTTTGTTGAAAAAAAAACCAAATTCAAACCCATTAAAATATTTGAGACCATCTGTGTAAATCAAAGACTAGTCGCTCTTACTAATTTCGAGTTAGAGCTGCCAAAAGAACAAAAGTCTGCTCTTTAAGATTCTGTTTTAGTTGCTCTATAGGGACACCATTTTTCAGTAATTTTCCTTTTTTTTAAGATCTGAAGGAACACATAGACATAGGTTTGAACAAGATTGTCCCATGAACAATGATAATTCTGTGCCCCTAAATGACATATTTTGTATAAGGTTAAGGACGCAAGGGCCAGGATCCAGCTATTTTCATATAATTTTAGTGGCATCCTTGGCTTTTAGATATACAGTCCTAAAGTCTTGTGAGGAGATAGGCCTACATGATAGCCGCCTGTAATAATGTTAAGTATTAAACATTTTGCTAGCTGTTTCATAAATAATGTTAAGTATTAAACGGTTTGTTAACTGTTTCTCCTGCACCAGCACCCCACCTCGTTCAACATCCCGATGCATGTGACCCACTCTATTGTGAGAGACGTTTCCCTGACGGAAGATTTGCTAGCCGACTTGGTATGTTGACGAACTGGGTTGGATGAGGTTACATAATTCGGACAAGTGCAAAGTATGGCTGGGGAAGAGAAGGAAAATCTTCTATAGGCCTCAATATAAACTTTATCTCGAGAGGATTGGACTTTGTTAACTTGGAATTATGAGCTAAAATAGAACAAAGCCAATAGGAAAAAATAAATCTTAAATTGTAAGAAATTGGAACCTCCTGGCTTTGATTTCTGTGGTTTCCACTGTACATGTATATTATTTGTATGTTACTTTAGAAAACCTATGATGCCAGGACAGAATTAAGATGTTTCTTTAATAATTTTTGCTGTTGCTGTTCTTTCTCTGACAGAAAGCACTGTGTGAGTTTTACAGCGGTGCTGTCGACAAAATCCGTCTGAGGGAAAACTGGGGCGAGGCCATCACTTACTTGGACAAAGTCAAGGTGAGACAACCCTAGGGGTAGATTTCATCAATATCTTGTATTTTTATCTCACAAGCGTCAACTGTTGGCTCAACATATAATTTTATGTGTTTGTGTTTGATAAATATGATGTGGATAAATAAAGTAAAATGGCTGATTATTGGAGTGTTGCGTTCCACTGTGTGGTCAGAATACAATGTATACTAATACAGTGAGGGATGCATAGTTTTCTATTAGCCAAGGCTAAGAAGAGAAACAGGATGAAGAAGGGTATGTTGGATTTAAGTAGAGAAACAGGACTAAGAAGGGTATGTTGGATTCAAGTAGAGAAACAGGATGAAGAAGGTTATGTTGGATTAAAGTAGAGAAACAGGATGAAGAAGGGTATGTTCGATTCAAGAAGAGAAACAGGATGAAGAAGGGTATGTTGGATTCAAGAAGAGAAACAGGATGAAGAAGGGTATGTTGGATTCAAGAAGAGAAACAGGATTAAGAAGGGTATTTTGGATTAAACTAAGTTGAGAAACAGGATTGAGAAGGGTATGTTGGATTAAACTAAGTTGAGAAACAGGATTAAGAAGGGTATGTTGGATTAAAGTTGCTACATATTTTTCTAGGATCGCGTTGTTCTCACCTGTTGTTAAGTGCCCCAATGTAGTGAAAGACTCAGAAAAGAAGAGCTTAGAGCTCTGTGGGCATCGAACAGTTTCAGTAGATGTTGGTGAGGGCTCTAGCTCTAGCCCCCGTTTCTACTTTACATCATAAAATTGTTTTTTCCCCCTCAGGCATCGCTGCGGAGCAAGTTACCCCAAGATCAGTTGGACAGCAGTACGTTCTTAGATTACGTGCAGCAACTTTTGGGGGACATGAAGTGATCACAACGCATGCTCCACGATGGCAGGATTTGTTTCCTGATCGTATTCTTAGTTTACTTGCAACAACTGCTGGCGATAAGAAGTCCACAAAACATACTCGCCATTATAGCCTCTGTTGGTATATATGACCCCAATCCCAAAATCCCAACTCAAGTTGCCCAATCCCATTCTGAGCTACAGACAATTGCTCAGTTTCAAACTCCTAAAAGAAATCGAATCTCCTTGCTTTAAGAATTCATAAAAAAATAACTATTAAAGATAAATGTATCCTGTCTTTTGTATAATATTGCTAAAGATGTATGCTTTCTGTTCATATATCATATTAAAAAATGAAAACTTCCGACTGAAACTGAGTTTCGAGATTGGGGTCAGATTTGTGAACTGCCGTCCTTTGTGTACGTAGACATAGCTTGCTGGTACATTTACTATAACCAAAGATTATGTACAGCCGCTACTAGTACTTCATAATTCGTTTCCTACTTCAACTTCCACTTATACATCTTTGGATGTAGTTCACCCAATTAATGGAGACATTACTGCCTCAGATGTGCGTCCGATGGGTTTATCTTGGGATTGTAAAATCTTATATCGTTGAAGCAGCAGCCTCTTCAGCTTTTTTCATGGGACATCACATGCCGCACTGGAGTCAGTTTTAAACCTGGCTCACATAACAGAGTAAAGTCACTGACCTTGTTAAAGTGAAAATGTCTTGTAGCCAGTCCAAATGAGCGGAAAGTTTCCGTTTTTACTTGATGGTGCTATTTTGAACAGAATATTTTTTCTAAGCTTTGTTAAAAGTATCAGTATTTTGTGGAATTATTTGGAAGCTTCTATTCACCTAAAATATCGAGATAAAGAGACAAGAATTGTACGGTAGAATTTCCGACACCCGGTTCATAAAGACTGGTTTCGAGAAAAAAATTATCTACCCACCACTTGGCGAATCGGTGTTGCTGTTAGAGAAAGCAGTAGACTTTATGTAAACAGCATAAAGTTTTATGTTTTGCTTGTGTGGTTTTAAATTTAGTAGTGACTGATAATGTTTGAAGGATTGAAAGATTTTAGAGGTATGAAATTAGCATGGATAAATGGGCTTTGAAGAGGAAATGCGCGAAATGTTTGCGTTAGGTATGATTTGAACTTTTGACTTCTTCCGCACCCATCGCCTTGCCACTTAGAGAAACATAGCTTATACCATGTGGCCACTACGGTCCTTGTGTTTGAAAGGGTTTGGGACAAGCAGGGTGGAGCTGAATTTGTGAATTAGTATCACATAGTCAAAGTGAAGTATCTACAGTAGAAACCATATGGAAGATTTTCAGAGGTTTTGCCCCCCTGGCCTAACTGTTGTTGTTGTTGTTGTAATATTTGGTCAGACGGGCATTGATTTGACCTACTTATTTTGTCTTGGTTTTGGTGTTCTGTTTTCATTTGCTTGTTTTTATTTTTACAGCCTTTCTCGTTAGAGAGGCAGGCAAAACTTGTGCAATTTTCAATGTTGTATCCGATAACTTGCGTCAATTTTAAAAACTTTTACATATCATTTTATGTCAACATTTACAATGCATTTTTTTTCTAAATATTTTTTTTTTAACATTTTACTTTTAGCTGAAAATCTATCATTGTTTTATAAATAATGTAAATATTATTATGATCTTTCACTTTTTTTTTTGTGAAAACAAATTAAAATGTTGTGGTTATGAATTGTTGTGAACATGCTACAGTGGAATCCACTGAAAGTCAACACATTCAACTTAAGGGAAAGTCTTGCTCAAAGTCAACACTGTTTTGCAGTACCATTTTGTATTTTTAAAATATTTTTGTTATGGTTAAAGTCAACATATATTCTGCCGGTCCCAAGGTACTGACTTTATCAGGATTCCATTGTATATTGGTTATCCTGTGTTATGTAAGAAGGGCGTCGGTTAAAACTCTGCAAAGGTTAGGAAGTGCTTTATTGTAGTAATTGGCATTTAATTAGTATAATTGTAAAGAAAGACCATCACAAAACTTGGATCTCTTTGCTACTGCATCTGTTTGACTATAAATTTTACTTGCATACACCAAAATACATTTTTTGTGTGTGTGTTTTGATGTTATTTTGGTGAGACTTTGTGCTTGAAATGAAATTCCCTCTCTGCCTTTCTATGTTCTTGCGTCTAAGGCTAATCAATTAGACAGTAAAAGTATATTAAAAAAAAGTTTTTAATTTGAGAGAGGTATAAATTGTTTTCAATTGCTGACCGTTTTAAAAAGAAATTCTGTGGATGAAATATTTTTAAACATTTAAATAAGCTTTTAATATACCTTGTTTTTTTATTATTTGGTAGTAAAACTTTTTGATTGTTGCTAATATTTTTTTCTACAACATACATGGCAAATTTAAACCCAGTTTTTAATTTTTCAGATCTGAAATAAAAGTGTTCATATTTTTTATGACTTGACTCAGATTTTGTTCTTTTTTTTTTTTTTTTTGCAAGCCAAAAATCAAATCAGTGCTCATACAAACAACAATAAAATGTACATGTTGTATGATAAATATCAAGTCATAGACATCTATGTTATTGTGATGACAACATTTATCATCATCATCAATATCATCATCATCATCATCATCATCATCATCATCATCATCATCATCATCATCGGCATCATCCTCACTGTACTGATTCTTTCAACGCATGAATGAGAGGACATGCAACATTAATGAACAACAGCAAAAAAAAAACCAACATAAAACTGTGAGGTCTTTTGCCTGGCTCAGATTTAATCGCAGTACACGAATTACGCTACATGAGTGGAAAGTTAGGTTAAGTATAGTCTCTGCGAGAAGTAAAATATGAGTATAAATTTATATAGAATATTCTGAGTAAATAAGAAAGTTTATTTGGATGTAGAGCTAGAAGTATACATGTGTTCATGGGCAAGAGTGGAGGACTTGTGTCAAAAAAACAACAACATTAGGCCTACACGCTACAGCAGTAAACTAAACTGAGCCCGTTTCTGGCGTCTTATTCTAAGCCTTGCCATGAACACTGCTTCTCACCACAAAATGAGAAGCCTTGGTGTGGCGTTGAAGTAATTTAGACAAGTAGCATCATCCCCAGCGCCGTGACCAACAGAAACATCAGGAGTTCCCACACTGGTCTCTGATAGTCTGAAGGACCCCATCACCGCCGCTGTTAAGAGTGCTTAATGTGAAATCTGCAGGGAAAAAAGAATGGAGGCCAGATAACTAAGTTAATCACATAATTATTAGGACTAATAGAACGAATTGAAAAACAAAAATCTAAACAAACCAAAACTAGTAAGCAGATATGTACATGAAGATACGTCAGTTCTAAAAAATGAACAAAAGTATGAACAGAAAGATAGACAAATACATGTATAAACAAAGAGTAAAAACATCACATCAATAGGACGGAATTGACGTAAAGAATTGTGACTGCATATTGCGAGATATAGCGTTTCCCTCGCCGGATGTTCCCGGAGAACTCTTTTGTGCGATGGTCTATGGATCGACCTGACTCATCGCGCGCAGCCACATTGACCCACAGCACAGAAGAGTTATTCACTTCTTTTCTACATCAGTACATGCGCTCGCCGTCTTCATATGGAAACGCTATGTCACGTTGTACATGTGTATGGAAACGCTATGTCAGTTGTCACGTTGTACATGTGTATGGAAACGCCATGTCACGTTGTACATGTGTATTGAAACGCTATGTTACGTTGTACATGTGCATGGAAACGCTATGTCACGTTGTACATGTGTATGGAAACGCTATGTCACGTTGCACATGTTTATTGAAACGCTATGTCACGTTGTACATGTGAACATAGTCTCAGCACAATGGCTGTAGTAAGCCTACGTCACAAAAACACATCTTCTTCATTAAAAGCGAAGCTGTTACTGTAAATTTTAAGATAAGAAAAGAGAGCTTGCAAAACACTGCCAATAACTTCATTTTTTGGGGGGCGGAGATAACTTTTAGAACGAAGCACGAGAACATGAATCCAATATTATATCGGAAACTTGAATCTGAGAAAACTCCTGTCAGTGAGAAGAGTAGGCTGTTTGTTAGTCCTCTTTTTTTTCTCTTTACTCTGAATAAGAAAAAACAAAACTTCAAGGCTCTAAAAATTTCGATAATTTCAAGCCCATTTCAACATTCTGAAGCTCAGAAAAAGAAATGCATTTTTCATTATAATATCAGGGCGAGCCGGCTTGGTCGAAGAACAGATTGCGGGACAGGTGAAAGCAAGGACCATAATTCAGTACTGTATGCTGACTGGAATCTATTGAACTTGAAGAACGCCCGTCATTGTATATCCTTTGTTGTAAAAGATACAGTGGAATTCTCTTCAGATAAACCCCTACGGAGTTAAAAAAAAGTTTGTATTATTAAAAATTTATTTAAAGCAGTAACATTAAAAAGAAAAAAAATGAAAAGGGACTAAAAAAATAATGTTTTACATTAATTGAAAGTTTATCTTAAACAGAATTTATCTTAACAGGATTTCGCTGTACATTAACATTAACGCACACACACACTCAAAACAACCAATACAAAGTTATTCTAAATTTAAATTAAAATAAAGTCCGATCGGAAATTTTGATTCATCACCGGTAATGTCTAAAACTTTGCAGTCATCTCTGAATCTATCGGTACTACTTATGTTGAAAGTTACTGTATGGGACTGTTTCGCGAGCAAGCTCTCTTGTGTATAAAACTCAAAATGTGGACTCATCAGCGAGCTCTTCTGTGGGTGCATGAACTTTAAAAAATTTGTTTAGGGTAGTGGGCAATGGTAAGTCTTTAGGTTTAGATTCAGCAAAGCTTAGAGTTTTTCTAACAGCCAGAAGCTACCAACGACCACAGAAGAGCTCGCCGAGAAATTCACTATTATTTTGAATTTTACACACAAGAAATGTCCCTCATTAAACAGCATTATTGGAAAACCATTACACTCAAGCCCACGTAGTTCGAACCCAGATGACTCGAATATTTGCTTAATTCGACGGCCGATTTGCTTTTTTCTTTTGCAACGTCTACTACTAATTCGATTTTTTGACGCAATTGGAAGTTAAACTTTTTCCCCAAGGGTTTGGCTGCAATATTTTGGCGTCTAGATCTAGATTTTTTTACTGTAGTATTAAAAAAAACCTGAGTGAGTAAAGAATACAACAAAGTACATGACCTGAATGTTCAAACTTACTGCAACCGAAGAACTGGTTGGCATAGTCGATCAGAATCTCTGCAGCTTTTACGTCATCACCGGTTCCTTGGAGGGCCGGACATGTTCCAAATATACAAGCGCCGGATTCTCTTACTTCTCTGGGAATTGAAGAGTTACAGGATATAGTCAGCCCTGCTGAAGTCGAAGTTGCATAAGTCAGTTCCCATATAACACCAATAATACAATAATACTTGCACTTAACTCGACTTTTCACATAAGTCAATAATATTGGTTATGTCCCCTGAACATCGCTTTAAGCAGAGTTCACTTACGACATTACAATGACAGAAAAGCGTAAGATTTAAATGAGAGCACTTATCACAAATTCTGTGCTGCTCAAACTAGTTTTCGGCTAATAAAAATTTGGTGCATGCTGGGATACTAGGGGAGCACATTCTATGGTTCTGCGCCATTTCGTTTTAAGGTAAAGTAGACTACTAAAAGTACTAGGGGAGTACATTCTATGTTTCTGCGCCA
>BMAT01002576.1:657228-668353 GCA_019649035.1 Elysia marginata | reverse complement strand
TCCTCCTTACTCTACCATGTACATTATTTCTCTTATTCTTTATCCCTTCCTCCCTCAAGCTAAGAACTTCTTTTCCCTCACTAGCAACGTCTGTTGCCGCTGCATGCTTCACTCATCCCCTCCCCCAATCTCCCTCGACCATCCCTATCCCTCCGTCACTCTCTCCTGTTCTCATCCTTGTCGCCCTTGTGTTTACCGTCGCCACCCGCCCCACCTCCTCCCATGCTGTTGTTGTTGTTGTTACTGCTGCTGCCAGTACCGCCACCACCACCGCCGCCGCCGTAGGACTTGTCCACCAGCTTCAGAGACTCTGTGAGGTAGCCGAGGACGCAGTTGAGGGAGGCCATCACAGCCGGCTGGCCGAAGCCGTGCGTCAGGAGACTGAAGTTGGACAAATGACGTTGCATGCTGGGCTCCAGGATCATGGCGGGCCGGCTGTTGTTGATAGGTGACCTGTCCTGCGCCAACAGGTCCGCCATTTCCTTCACTATCTGCCTGTAGACATACGGTGAAGTAAAAAAAAAAATCAACAACTCAGAAATGAGACAAAGCGTTTGAGCAAGTCAGATTTAACTGAACATGATAACGCAAAAATGTTCTTAATACATTTTCTAATTCTAGGATGCCTTTTTTCAGTAAACCTATACTTTGAAACATGGAGCGAAAAAGTAACCCACGTGGTCATTTGATATAACAGATAGGAAATAGGCCTACACATGGGAACAAATGAAAAGCCAACTATAAACGGACTTATTTAAAAAACAGCAAGCCGTAGACAACATCAGAAGGCATTTAGCAGCAATTTCATACAGGATTGTGTTGATCGTTTTTAGTTCATCTTACACGTACATCTTTAGTTCACCCCGTTCCTATCATAGCTGTTCGCAATGACAAAAATTTGGCCCAGTCTCAACTGGAATGACACTTATCCTACCGTATCCAAGTTATGGAAACATTTCTTGTTCCATATCTCCTTGCTATGTTAGTATCTTACTTAAAGCTATGCGGTTTGCAATGAGAGGCGAGGGCGGAAATTTGGAATCTCCTTACGCATAAAGGACTCAGCCCAACACCTCAAAGTGATAGCGTGTTTGACATCTCCAATAAAGACTACCTCACAAAAAAGTATTATTGAAGAACATTTTACAGCATGCATTTGTGTTTGGCGAACTTTGTCTCACAGCTAACCTGGCTGGCTAAAATCATTCTTAAAATATCTACAGATTTTAAGTTCTTGGCCTCCTCAATTGAGCATTTATTTGATATTGGTATTTTGTCAAAGGCAGCTCAGGTACAAAAATCTCAAAATCAGATTTCTGGAATACTTACTAATATATGATGATCAAACGTCATCTTGATATTAACTTTATGTGTTTGCACATAGTTTTTACAAAATTTTAAAAAGACTTTCCCCAATTTTCTCTGCATCCAAACAAATCTACTGAACACCGCGGACTAGACAATAAGCCTAATATGGTGCCCCACAATAATGACAGCATGAAAGTTTTAACAATAATTCCATCAACTCACTTGGAGGCGAGCAGCATGTTCTTCCTGTTGTGGAAGTCTGCCGGGTCGGCGTGTCTTGTGTTGTACTCTGCCATCTGACGGGACGGGAACTCCGTCTCGCACAGGTACTGGAAGTCTCGCGCTAGCCGCGTTGTCTCTCCTACAGAAGGTGTACATGGAGGAGACAGATTAGATAGAGAGGGAGGCGGGGGGTAGAGTTGAGAGATCAACCTGAGAAATTTAATAAAGTGCGGATAAATTGCTAATGCCCAATATGCTGAAACATTGCTAATGCCCAATAATACTTAACCCTATTCTAGATTGGATCAAGTGACAACATTATATGTGACAACATGGTATGAAGGACGCAAGCAGCGTATACGCAAAAGGCAAGAACAGTTTCTTTATAATACGAGATATCAAAGATGATATGTTTGGTCTTCTAAAGACAAAATGTAAGTTTGTAGTAGGAAAACTATAGCCTCACCAAACACTGTTTCAAAGATTGGATCTGATATTTTCTATTTAAAGTCAAGTTCACTTCGGTAACTTCCATACTTTTGGGTAGCAAGGAAAGACACAGTAATGTCTTAAACAAAAGAAAGTTCTGCAAAGAAAAATCTAAAAAAAACAAACAAACACAAAACAAACAAAATACAACAACCACAAAAGAAAAAAAAAACTCGCGAAAGTTTCCACCCCCTAGTTTTATTCAATTAAAGCTGCATATAAATCTTCTTATTTCCCTCTACCTATACCAATGGATAAACAGATTACACCAAACACTACCGACCTTCCACGAGTGATGTAAGTAGGGTAACATTGGCTGCCTTCCGCCGACCTGCGGGCAGACTGAGGCCGATCTTCTCCAGCTTGTCCCGCAAGGACCGTCCGCCGTTCTTGGACTTCGCTCTGTGGACGGAGAACAAGAGAACATCAATTTTAAACAAATAAAATTCTCTTTGAAACGATCAAGCTTAGTGGCAGATCTGGTTCGACCCGACACCCATCATCCAGAAACTTTACGGAAACCTTGGGGATGTGCATGCAGCACACTGCCACCTACACCGAGAGGAGTAGGGTCCTCTTGACAGACGAGAAGAAGAAAACGAAAACTATAACGTTGATATTTGGGGAAAAAGAAGGAGTTTCATGATGTAGAGGCGTCTTGACAAGGTCTAACTAAGAGTTCTTAATTGCATTTTGGTTATAGCAAGGAGTCTAAAGTTGGCAAGGAAAGATACTGATCACATCTTTAGATGGTCGTGCTTCTTGCAGATGATCTAACCATGCCGGTTAATTTCAGTTTTGTTTGTGTACTTTGAATAACAATTTATAAATGAAATCAGGGGTTACACTAAAAGGGTAAATCTATAAAGTTCGAGCGATGGCGCCAATTTCTGTCATATCGACCACTTCTGTTACTTGCTGTAATCGTAACTAGCCATGCTAAAACAAAATTTAATTATTTTATCAATTCCTTTTTTGGGCTCTGAGTTCAGTCCGCAGTAAGCCTGATTAGCGTTAATTGTAACTACGAGGACAAAGGGGTCCATTTTCTTGCGTTGAAGTTTTGACGAAAGTTTTATTCTTTTTCCCACAGAGCTGTTATATTTCTCAATACCTTCCAATGTATATCTAACGCACTGACCCGTACATCATCTAATTTCACGCGAAACAACCCCCCCACCACTATACAGTGCTCAGTTAGAACGGACTCCATAAGGGTGTAGCGTTTTCAAATATTTAACAGTTCCGAGCGTATCCAGCCGAGCTAAAGACGTGAATGGGTCCCTCCCGATCTGTGAGAACCAGTGTTACCGGCGTGGAGACCGCGCGTCCCCCGGAGCGGAACTGAGTGACTCTCAGAACAGCTCTAGCAGGCCGGGTACCATCATCTTCAACCTCTTCGGGTCGACCTACTTCTACTTCCCTATAATAATTGTTGATTTTGAAAAAAAAAAAGGAAAAGGGAGAGGGCAAAAAGTGGGGAGGGGGGGGGGCTCTTTCGGATGCACATAATTGTGCAGCGGGCGGAGCCGACCTTTTACACAATTGTGTGAGAAAATTTACCCCCAACTCACTCTCCACAACGGGTTCGGCGTCAAACTCAATGAAAGATTGATGCCTTGTTGAGCTGTAGGTAGGCACGCATTGCAAAACAACAAAAGTTGATGATAGCTTTTATTATGTGCTGCTGCTTTCCACGGCTATTCACATCAACTGGAGCAGACCCAGGTCGTCCAAAGAGCCTGGAAAACCCTCACGTCGAGCGCAGAACACGGTAGATCTATATAATGGCTCCCGACACACATGCCTGGTGCCGCGACACTTGCGAAAATCACCGAAGTCAAGCGCGCAGTTAGTCTCTAGCAGGTTTATGATCATAACGGTAAACATCTTTGAAAAACTTTGGGGGATACAAAAACCACACAAACTCAAGCCAAGCCTCCAGGCAAAGTAAAGACGACATTATTAAGGTCTTTCTTCAGATCCATATTTATAATTATAGAAAGGATATCAAGTTACAACAAAAATGAAATACATCTCTTTTCTTTTTTTCATGAACTTCGCGTTTTTCATTTATACTTAATGGTAGTTGCTTATACAGCCTGTTGCAAAGAAAAAATTCTGATGCCTCACTCATATAACCAACCTTGATATAATCGGTCGAGGCCAAATTTGGCTCGACCTATCTTTCTGAGTCAACATATTTAGTTTGCTAAAAAGGGGAGGAAGACACAATTGCGCCAGGCAGTTTTTTACTCATGCGTTCTTTTTTCGTGCCAAAAATGATATGCACAGTATGCCTGGTTTAACAACCAAACAAGAAGAGAGAGAGAGAGAGAGAGAGAGTGAGAGAGAGAGAGAGAGAAAGAGGCAGAGAGAGAGAGAGAGAGAGGCAGAGAGAGGGGGGAGAGGAAGAGGGGCAGTGGGAACTGGGGGATTGAAAGAGTGAGCAAGTGACCAAGCTCTCTAGGAGACAAAGACGAACACTCGCCAATTTGATCATGCCTCTCTTGTCGAGAGGAGAGAGAGAAAGTTTCAACCAGCCAGAACCACGTTAAACACCTCATTTACATAATCATTTCCGAGGATCGTTTGAGCTGGTCAGTTTCTTGACCATGTGTGGCGAGACGGATAGCCAGCCGGGATTTCAACACATCCTCTCATCCTCATCTGGTTCTCTCTCTCTCTCTCTCTCTCTCTCCGTATAGATCCTTCATGGTTTGTAACCATGGTTGATACCAATAAAACACTATACTTGTCAATAGGTCAATTTAGCAACACACAATACGTATATCATGTCATTGAATATTCTTTTCTTCATTGCCCCACCCTCTCTCTCCCACAGGGTGTGTGAGTGTTTTTGTGTGTCCAGTATACATTCCCAATACATTACAAATAAACCATCGGCGAGAAGTTCTTTTACACTGTGCTCACACCCTTGTACAGAAATCGATACAAACCTATAAAACATTAGCCTGTATTTCTATTACGAAATTAAAAACCCAACCACCAGAGGAAAACAAAACTCCACTATGCGAAGACAAGACAACAAAAGAGAATTGAGCCGCGCGCGCGAGAGAGAAAGAGAGTGAAAGAGAAAGAGAGAGAGAGAGAGAGGACTATAATATCCGTGAAGTTGTTTAACATCCAGATCAAGTACACAGAAGCATGAGATGTCCAAACTGCTACTGGAGTAGCCTTGAGCAGTGCCCCAAACACAGGCAAGTTGTGTGCCCCTCATGCTGTGTGGAGAGCTCTTGTGTTGAAAGATCGCAGATTTGGTCGCTGGTTGAAGGCAGTGCATGCCAAGTGCCCTTGTTCCAACTTGGGGGACAACAGAGAGACAAGACAGTGTGGACCAAACCAGAAAACTACTCTTGAAAAAACGCCTCAGCAATGGTGACGAAACCGGAGAGAAAACCGCTTTAACAGGGTGGCACAATCTGTCTTTTTTTAAATTAACATTACATTTTGTACGCCACTGTACTATTTTGAAATGATCATAGAAAAATTTGAGAAAGGGCAAAGAAAAATATCCGTTCCGCAACACTATGATGTAACGTTTCTATAGTGCAAGGTATTTACTTGATAAGAGAATGGGAAAAAGAGCGAGATAAGACAATTTTAAATGTATGTTTGTGTCTCTCTTCTTTTTCCTCATGAACTTTGTTGCAATGTTCTAACTGTCCTTTTAATGTTTCCCTAAACCCAGCATTAAACTGTTTTATGTGAGGGAAAAAAAGAAGATTGCAACACGTTTATATATAAATGTTCGAAATTGAGTGAGTGAAAAAAAAACTTTTTGAAAACTATGGCAGTAACTCTTTATACCAGTGGCTGGTAATGGACAATAAAGTAGAAAAGCTTTGTAAAATTTTAGCAAGCCTATATCATGTTGGGAGGAATAGTAGAATATATTTTTTTTCTAGTATCGAAGACAGTGTTTGAGAGAGTTGTAATGGTGTGAGCAGTATTTCTAGTATGCAATAGAGGACAAGCAATGTGAAAATTAGTTGTAGTTGCTTAAAGTAGAAACCACCATCATTACCTCCACGTTCTCGTCATTCCCACAAGAAGATACGACGGGTATTGCCATTTGTGAAGGTGGTGGTGAGCTTAGTCGGTGTCGCTATTTTTGTTCATCTAAGAGCTTCTTCAACCAAACACCCTCCTCAAAAACATGCAAAGTGTTTAGGCTCTGAAGTAGCAGTTTCAAATACAGCTATAACATTCCAGAAAATAGGAAACACAGCAAATGACTTAAAGAATAATTTATGTAAAACTGATGCTATAGTTGTGTTTATTCATCTTCAAACAAAACAAAAAAAAAGGATAGCAGAACAGGTTGATCTGAACAATGCCAAGACTGAAATCTTTCTTTCGAACGATCTTTGAAAAAAGAAAAAAATTGCCCAACTGAACAGCCATTGTATTGAATGCAAGAGAGAAAAACAACTTAATACCTACAGGTATCCACATAGCCATTCACTTATCTGTGACTGCTCAATTTTAGCTCGTCGGTGTATTAGGTTTTATTTGTTTTTTTTTTAAACTACGGACAAAAATGTAAAGGTAAGACTCTCAATTATATCGAGATAGACCATGCCGTTTGATTTGATATCATCTGTCCAAAACAAAACATAACAAAACAAAACCAAAACCAACAAAGAAACAACTAACCTCAGATCCTTTCATTTAGACATTAATGTCTGGAAAAGCAGGGACATAATTATACATGGAGCTAATCTTTTTTGTGGTGTGATTCTGTGCTTCAAACACAATCACATTTTTTACCGAGTTGTCCAGGCAAAGTAAAGTCTAACGTTTTAAAAAGAAACCTCGCAAATAGCCACGGACATATTTTCCGTATAAGCAGATTGTTAGGGAATCTGAGCGCTATTGAACTTAACAAGATTACCTTTATGTGCACCATGAAATTTGATACAATCATATTCGAGGCAAAATAGTCTACATACTGTACCTCTTGCACGCCCTCCTCCCTCCCTTCCTCTCTTTCTAACCTAACCCTAGATGTTACAAGAGAGAGAGAATGAAAAACAAAGTTTAATTTTTGGTCTCGAGAAGTCTCAAGAGTCGCGAGAGGTCGCACAGGGCCGCGGTGTGAAAGAACACAATCGAAGTCTCGTTGTTTCTCGCGAAGTCTCGTTGTTTCTCGCCCTCTCCCGGAGCGCCCGCGGTATTTGCGGACAAGTTCTTGGTGTAAGGGAGAAAGACTTTACCGGAGCCGGCAGGGGTCGCCCCCTGTTTTCAATGTAAACACGGCCCCCGTCACAGCGCAGCCGCAGAACAAGAGGCAAAAATAAAGGCGACGGAATCGTACCTCAAAAGTTTCGATTAAAAATCATTTTGAGCGAAAATAATAGGGGGAACTCGTGAGCCTAACAGACATGAGAGCTAAACACACTCACACCCATTCACATAGGTCGGAGAATCACCGAGGGAAGTCTACGTGGATCGAAAAGATATTATGAGTTCAATAACATCACGAAATTTCAACTAGAGTGTTGCTTTTCACATTATTATAATTATTATTCCCAAATCCGTCTTTGACATTATAAGAACTGTAAAAATTGTTAACCTCACCACATTCAATTAAAATTATAATTATTTTGATATAATATATAAAGCATACATTGTGTTTTTAATTATTATTATTATTATTATTATTATTATTACTGCTGTTGTTTCTGTTGTTGTTGTTATTCTTGTTGTTGTTCTTCTGGTTGTTGTTGTTTTTACTGTTATCATCATTACTAATATTCTTATGATATATTTATTACTAAGTCATGTATTATTATTATTATTAGTATTATTATTATTATTATTATTATTATTATTATTATTATTATTATTTGATTATTATTATTATTATTATTATTAATGATGAAGAAAACTACTTCACAACTGTTTCTCAATTTGTCGATTGGTGCAAATGCAACTTTCTCTGCCTCAATGTAAAAAAGACCAAAGAACTTATAATTGATTTTAGGCACAAAAAACAACAACTTATAAGCCTATTATAATTGACAATGAGGAGGTGGAAATCTTTGATACTTACAAGTACCTCGGCGTGTGTATAGACTCAAGTTAGATTGGCGCGAACATGCTTTAAACGTCTTCAAAAAAGTTAACAAAAGAATGTACTTATAAGACAACTAAAGAATTTTAACATCGACAATACTATTGTCAACCTTTTTTATAAAGCAGCACTAGAAAGTCTCGTTTCATTTTGCCTAGTAGCCTGGGGTGGAAACTGCAGACAGCATGACAAAGTTAAAATAAACAGACTAATCAAGAAAGTCAACAAAATGACTCAAGTAGAGAATATGTATGTGGATCAGCTTTATAAGACCTTAAGTAAAAAGAAAATATTTAACATCATTAAAAACGAAAACCACCCATTGCATAATCAAATTATTTTTGGAAGGTATAGGAAAAGGCTGTTGTCCCTAAAACAAATAAAGAAAGATACAGGTCATCATTTCTACCGTCATCAATTCGTATAGACAGTTCGTAAAAACTAATTTGGTATTGCCATCTTTCTTTGAGTCTATACCATCGCCTCCATAGAATATTTACTGGACTATCGGCATAATTATATTCAATACAAGTAACTCGTCCTTATGCACGTATCTGATTTACTTTAAGAGAGAGAGAGAGAGAGAGAGAGAGAGAGAGAGAGAGAGAGAGAGAGAGAGAGAGAGATAATGTGTCTTTGTGTGCATTTTTTTTCTCTTAATTATCACTCCTATGTTTTACTGTTCAATATGTATAAATATATTTACATGTAATACGCAACTGTGAAAATAAATATCCTGTGGGGTGAATAAAATTTATCTTATCTTATCTTATTATTATTATTACTACCGTCAATGTTATCATTCTTATTATGATTATTATTACTTTTATTTGTTGATTATGATTGTATTTGTAGTTGTCGCCCTTGTGATTATTGTTTCTATGTTGTCGATAGTAAAGACAACTTTATCTATTCCCACTGTATCCTTTTCTTCTCCTTCTCCTTCTTCTTTTTTTAACAGTACCGGCTTATTCATGTTCTTTGCTTATCATTTTAAGTCACGAATCGAGTAAACTTTCAAAAGCCAGCTGAAGATATTTAACATTTTTCTTGATGTAACTTTTGATGGAGGGAAAATCGAAGGTCAATAGATGCCTGAATGCAGCCTCAGAGGTACTTAATAAACCCATGAGAGGAGCAAAAACTGTTTCGACTCAGAGCGACGGGCTAACAGAAAGAATGGAATTGGACAGCTCTACAAATTCTCGGGCTGTTTTTTTCTTACTGTGGACTTCATATAGGTGAGAATGAATGGTGGCTGCTTTCGTCCGGAAGTAGAAGAACAAGAGTAAAAAAAAAGACATATAATAATGATAATAATAATAATAATAATAATAATAATAATAATAATAATAATAATAATAATAATAAAAAGAAGAAGAAGAACAACAACAACAACAACGGGAGGAGGTAAGGAGGGGGTTGAAATCAAACATACAGATTGCGTCGTCTATTAAGTCAGTCAACTATATAATTTTGACAGGAGACTACGTCTCAAACCTAAATAAAATGAATACACTCTTCACCACCTAAACATACATTATTTTGTTTGTTTTTTTAGGGTTGCATCATGATTTTCTTGGTGGAAACTTTGAGAGAATATTAAAAGGAAATCGTTGCATTTTTTGGACGGGATTCTCTTTTTATTGATATAAATAAGCATTTTAACCGATTTATTCTAGGCATTATGAAAAATCTGTAGCCATGCTTAAACTGGTCCTATCTCCTGGTTGCAATGTGTTTTTTAACCAATTATACAGCATCGTTGGCCAGGAGACATTAATCGATGAATATCTTTCTTAAAAAAGGCAAACAGTCAGGAATAGGCCCTAGAATAGATAGAATATAAAACCTATGTTTAACTAGGTCTAGATCAAACTAAACATAAACTAAACTAACTTTAGGCTACCGGTGCTGTATGGAACAAAACCCGAGGTTTAAATGTGGCAATCTCAAGAATCAACTTGAAAGTTATAAAAGAAAAATTTCAGACAAAGTTTTTTTTTCTAAGAGGTGGCGCTCGCAACACACCAAATAGACCCACAGGTTTTATACATCGATAATTTTTTTTCAAAAGACGCGGTTATTGCAATCAATGATCAAATCCAACCGAAAGTCCCATAAAAAGCTGTCGATCCCTATCAGCTTAACGTACTCTCATGTGAATATTTTCTTTAATTTTACTCGGCTACAAAAATAAAAGATGTCAGGCCAGGCTGCCAAGAATCTAAAATGTAGTCCTTAATTTAAAAACTTCTCCCGATATACATGAAGGTACTTTTGAATACCAGACGTGGCTCAAGCGCCGGACCCGTAAGTATTGTGTATAGATCTCTGATCGGTCCAGTCCTGGGAGAGAAGTGGCAGCATTGATCCGTGCAGTCTGAGATCTGGTGATGGTGAGTACAGGGGAGCGAACAGTCCCTGACAACTGGCGGCTTTTAGTGAGCAATTAAGGGAGACAATGCGTCTGTGTTGCTGCCACTCTCAAGGACTTAAGCAGATGAAGTACCGCTCAATCGATTGTGGGGGGAAAGGCAGAGAACTTATTCTTTCAACCCTAGCTTCTCTCTCTCTCTCTCTCTCATTCTCTCTCTCTATCTCTCTCTCCATTCACCTTCCCCATGCCTTTCTCTAGCCTACGTGGAGGTCTTGACTCCGCCTCGATGTCTATGCGGCTCAGCACTCAGCCTAAACCTACACCTGTCTCTCTATCATAATCTCCTTCTCTTCCTCTGTCTTTCTCACAATCTTATCATTTTGTCTATCTTTGGACTTTAGCTTATATTTTCTGTTAACGTACTTTTTCACTCAATTATTCTGTCTCTTCGTGTATGTGTCCAGAACGACTCTGTGTGATCTTCTGCAATCTTAAAACATTGCAGAAAAAACTACATTACAAAGTTTTTAAAGCATTGCATAAAAAACAAACCTATCAAGAAATTTGATTAATTTAATGCGCCCCCCCTCCCCTTACACTCCCCTCCTTAGAAGCGTGAAAAAGAG